>PVJL010002921.1:8934-139968 GCA_004026885.1 Lyroderma lyra
CAGAGAAAGCAGGCAGCGGGCGGAGCTTGGAAAGCAGACAGCGGGTGGAGCAGCGGAGGGAAGAGACTGCCGGTCTGGCCTGTCCCCTGTGACTGGCCTACTCGCCGCCTTCCTTGCCCTGAAATCGCTGTGCTCTCCAGTTTCAGTTCTGCATCAGCCTTTCTTTACTTTTTCTTGTTGGAAGGCCGTGCTCTCTGTCTGTACCCCCTTAAAATAATTGATTTTGCACCCCGAAGGATTGGTCATCTTCTCAGGGGGCTTTTGCACCTGGCGCCTTCCCTTCTGAGTGACCCCTGAGATGTGGACACACCCGCGTTGACAGACCTCCTGCCTGGCCACGTGACTCATCCCCGTTTGCAATGAACAAAACGTAATCTCTTCGCTTAGCTAACCTAATTTGTGCATTTAATTTAGCCCTCGGTGAGTGAGCCCATGCTGGTTGGTTGGTTGGTTTTGGTTTTTGTCGTTATTATGTAAGGAAGGGGTGCTGCAAGTATAGTTAGGGAAAATCCCAAGTCTGGTAACTCAGTGTTGCACACACACACACACACACACACACACACAGCCCTTCGGGACACGTAAATGCTAACCTTATAAACATTTTCTTCGCAGGTGGAAAAACTGGTGGATTCGTGGAATTCTTACTCTAACTATGATTTCGTTGTTTTTCCTGATTATCTATATGGGATCTTTTATGCTGATGCTTCTTGTAAGTATTTTACATTTCCCTAAGTATCCCTCGGTTTGTGTTTCAGCCTTGATATGATTGAAGTAATTTGGGCATGTCCTTAAAAAAGAAGGTAATTCAAGATTTGGTAACAGCAAATTTAGTTCCTTTAAGTGTTTTCTAGTTCACGAAACGACATGGACTAATCGTTTCTGTTTGCAGCGTGGCCGTTCAGTGTGTTCATTCAGCAGAGACCACGGATAAGTAGTAGATCCCTGTCATTTTGTCAGACATGTGCCAAGCACTAGATGTAGCAGAAACACTCACACATACACGACTTCAGTATTTTTCAGTGTTAGCTAGAGCCCTCACTTGTAGGAACTCATCCTGATGGCAGAGACGTACTTGTGTAGGAAACCATAGAGTAAAACGGGTCGTACAGTAACTAAGTAGGCTAAGGCCCATGGCAGGACTTGCGGGGAGAGGCACGGTCAAAAGGACACCTAATCCAGCCTGAGAGAGAAAGGAGGGCCGAGTTTCACAAGAGGCGGTGCCAGAGCTGAGTCCTGGAGGAGGGACTACAGGGGTGGACGAGGCGTGGCGGTCCCGAGAGGCTGTGGCCCCCCCTCCGTGGGGGGATCTGCAGGTCATGTGTGTGGAGGATGTTTAGCGATGAGACGGGAGAGGCACGCAGAAGCCCTTCTGGGACTCTGGTATTTGTTGTGTGTGGGAAGCCCAGCAAGCCATGAAGCCAAACAAGTATTTAAAGCATTTAATTCATTCACTTAACACGTGCTTCCAGAATGCTTGCAGTGTGGCAGGCATTGGGATGTTTCTGGGGTGCGCTGTGGTGGTGCTGAGGGAACCACACCTGCCTCTGCTGTCATGGAGTTTACTGTTTACACTTTAAAGAAAACTATTTGGAAAAAAAAAAAAAAGAATAGGATGCTGTGAGAGCAAAGGGGTGGCTGGGAGACTTTGCAGAGGCTTGTGCCCAGCGTCTGTGCTGCGAGGTGAAAGGGCAGCCCTGGGGACGGAGGGACACCGCAGAGGGTTCCCGTGTGTCAGAGCCTTGATGTGGACGGCAGCATGACACCTTTGAAACCTAGGAGAAATGCATTTGTTCAAAAAGCTCATTGCAGGTTGCTGGGCATGGTTTACCGGTGAAAGCGCGCTCTCAGGGACAGGCACGGTGTCCCTTTGTCACTTCTTTTCCTTCCTCCCATCTCCGTTAGCTTGGCGGCTTCCCAGGCGCTCAGCCTCGTGTGCCCTGGCTTCTCTTGCCCACTTAGGGGGCTGTGCCTGTCTCCCCTGCCTCCCCCGCCCTGTGCTCGGTTCGATTCAGAGTGCTGAGCTATGGGCAATGTGACACAGGTTTTCTTTTAATCTCTAAAAGGCTAAGGTTTTCCTTTTAGCCGTACTTAGACACAGTTGGGGAAAAAACATTTCATCGACTCCTGAGACCATTTCAAGTAACTTTTCTAAGCACTAGAAAACCCTTACGCTTTTCTTCTTGTCCTCATTAAGTTTGTGCTCCCTTAGGGGTACGAAGGTCACAGAAATGAATTGGAAATTACTTTCTCTATTCTGTTCATTTGCTGGCACCTTGAAGAGCGTTTCCTACCTGGAAGCGTGGATCATGGATAGGGCTGATTGCACGTGGGGGCCGCAGGTGCTGAGCCTGCAGCCAGGTCGGCAGGGCGAGCCCTGCCCAGGTGTGAGTCGCGTGAAGGGCCCCAGCTCCCCGTGCTCTCCGTGCGGCCCCGCCGGGGGCTAAGAGAGCCAGTGACCGCCACCGGCCCGGGCCCCGGGCCCTTCAGGAGAGGAGCTGCGCACAGCACTTCTCAGCGCCGTGTGATGAGTGGTGGAGCCTGGGGACCCTGGGGTTGGACGGTGGCCGACAGGCTCGGGAAGGCCGTGTGGATGAAGGGACTTCGGAGTGGACCCTGAGAACGTATCAGGGTGGAGGGAGTGCGTGCTGTGAGAAGATCCAAATGGCCCAGCGTGTCAGCAAAAAGGCGGGTGACGCCCAGGCCCTTAGAACCTGGAAACATAATTAGGGAGGGCCTTGCAGTACTCTGAAGAAGTTTGGGATTTAATTGAAAGCATTGAGGAACCATTGAAAATATTAAGGATCACTCAAAGTGTGATTCCTCTTTGGAAGATAATTATTTTGTAAGGCATCACAGAGCACCGGAATCCTTGATACAGTGACTTGGGCTGCTTCGACGGGCTCTCTGTCTCCAAACTAAAATGTTTGATGCGGTAACTAGGGCCAGGATTTGTACAGAGAGACTAACTTTTAACTAGTCTTCTATTGCAAAATTCAAAACACCTTTAAAGACATCCTTGTGTATTTGGAGTCTGATTTTTTTAAGAGAGAATCAAAAGCATAACTAAAGTCCTTGGGCTTTTTTCTTCATTTTTTTCTGCTGTGAAAGGAAAACACCTTTTTATTATTAAAATACCATTTTATTATTTCTTTGGTGAGCTTAATCAGAGAAGAATGTAAGAAAATGAAAGATCTAGGTAAAGTAGATTTGCAGTGTTATTGCTTAGTGTCCTTGCATATGCATGCACACACACGGATGGACACAGGACACATGTATACATACATGTGCTGTATTTATTATATTTATGTTAAGGGTGTTTGGATGGATATACACATAGGCTCACTGTTGGTACTCAATTGATACTACTTTTATGTGTTTTAAAGTCTTATTTGGATTTATATCCCTAACTAGGTCATTTATATTTTGAGTCATACACATTGTATCTAGTTCATTTGCCTTATAATATCAGCACTTATTGAAGTGCTAATATTAGCACTTATTGAAGGACTAATTGAAGAGAGTTCTATTAAAAACTTAACTTCTAGGAAATGACAGCTACTATCAAAGATGGAACTCATACTTGTGTTTTTTAAAATGAACTTTTCCCCCTTCAACCTTCTATTTATAGTACTTTAATTGTTGCATTCATAGCTTGGAATTGCACTTTCTTAAATAATGGAGTTATTATACTAAGGCATATTTTTATTTAAAGGCAGTTGTGGACATAAAAAGCCATTGTAGGAGTTCCTCCCCCCAAACCTTCTTTGAAACTCCTATAATAATTGTTTTAATATACATTATATGGGTGTCATTTACTTAGTGTTTTAATTTTTTTCCCCATTGGGAGAGTCATAAAACTATTAAAATTATTTTGGGAAATAGGTATTTTTTAAAAATCACCCATAATCTAATCATCAACCACCAAAACTCAATTAATACCTCTGTTTAATGTTTCCTGTCATCCTTTTTATGTTTTAAAAAGCATGGTTGTATTCATTATGTGTATCCTGCTTTGTAAACTAAGTATCTTATTGAGTATTTGGTAGCTTCACGATCTTTACAACCACAGGCTTTAATACATTCATCTACTCAATGGAACAGAGGGCTTCACAAGTTACTTCCACCATTGTGTTATTTTTAGACATTCGGGTTATGTTCTGGTTTTTCTTTATTGTGTATAGCACTATCCTAAGTGTATTGGAGAGTAAAGGTTTTCATATACAAGGTTATTTTCTTCGAATAGATTCCCAGCATGACAATAGGCTCTTTTACAGGTACCATGGTTCAGACTCAACATTTTAAATCGGAACTCTATTCCATCCCAGGCCATTCTATATAAACCCGTTTCCCAAGTCTTCCCTAATGTTGTTATTCTGTGTTCACCTTTGTCCCTTAGCTCCCCGTCCCCCCAGGCTCCCTCACCGCTCAGTCCAGCCAGTTCCCCCTCCCTGATGTCTCTTACTCCTGGTTCCGCACCCGCCTGCCACCGCCCCAGTTCGTGTTCGTCCACACTCACCGGGTGGTGGTATCTTGACTGCCTTCTGTCTCTGCCGTTGCTGCTTCGCCAGTCCGCTTTTTCCACCTCTGCTCTCCCCGCTTTTGTCTGATCACGTCCTTTCACGATCGGCACAAACTCCTTTGCGCAGTCTTTTCTGTGCTGTGTCCTGTGATTCTGTGACCAGGCTTCTCTCTCTCTTCTCCCCACTCCCTCCTTAGTATCCCAGCCCGTGGTTCTTTAAATAGCACAGCTTTGCCATTTTATCTTAACATCTAGCCTGGTCCCCATTCTTTGATTATATTTTGTTTTAAAACAACCTTTGATATGTACGAAGGTTATTTGAAGGACAATACTTACATTTCTCTTGTCTTTATAATACATTTATGACTTTTTCTTAAAAGAACTATTTGTGGTGGTTTGGCCTAATAATTTCTTACATGTGGCTGAGGAGACACATTACTTTTTTATGTATGTGATTAGACATGTAAAACTGTAGGGAAAAAGAGCTTAAGGAAATCCTGAGCAGTAGGATGGGGAAAGCTGGTTTGTGGAGATTGTAAAAGAAGTCCCAAAGTATATCCTTGGCCATTTTGGTAAGCTTGTACTGTAGATGACCAGATAGTGATTTTTAGGCTTTATATGTTTCTGTCACATAACCCTCGCTTTTTGCTTTTTGCTTTTAACTTTTTAAAAAAAAACATACAACCCATTCGTCACTCCAGGGCTGTACAGAAAGTGCTTTATTTAGTGTAATCGTAGAGGTTGCAAAAGTCTGCTATGTTCACAAAGATTTTAGTTTCTGGCAGTAAGTGTTCAAGTTGCCATTTGCTCTTTGAGTCTTGGAGTTGACTTGAGCCAAGCACTGAATAGGACGCTACATCCTCAGGAATTAAATTCCCTTTCCCCAGATTGGTGGATACAGCACTTTGAAGGACTACTGTATGTACCCCCAAAAAGGGATTCATGACTATAAACCCATTACCTACGTGTGTATATAAGACACGGTGCAGATGGACCGTCAAAGCCTCGGCTGACCGGCCTAGGCGGCTGTTTATAATCTGCCGAGGCAGCACCGCTCTGATTGATCAGAGACGTGTGTAGGGTTGGAAGAATGAGAAGACCACGCCCACACCCCTGGGTGACTTAGCCATTTGTCCTGATAGTACCTTTATCCTTGGCAAGCATACCAGGGTATATGGTTAAAAATGAATACATACAAGCTAACTTTCACATATCATTATTTTTGTGGAGTAACTCAAGAAACAGTAGACAAAAAGATTGTCCCACTTGAGATGCCTCAAGAAATGAGGTAGTAATGAGGATAAAGCCTACTCGCCTGTGACCACCCGGACTGTGTCCCTCACACTTGGAACTACACTGCCACCTCCTATTCTGGGGAGGACTTCGGGGTGAACATTGTTTTGCCTGCCCCTTTGGGACATCACTTAATTTTAGCGACATTAAGTATTGAATTTTTGCTGCTGACATTTAGAATAATTAAAAATGGGTAGGCTAAAGAGCCTAAAAGTACCTATGACAACAAGCTACTTATTAAATGATTAAGCACAAATGTAACATTGAGAAATGAATGTCAGTGTTTTCTCTTGGTTTCAGGTTCTTGGCATCCAGGTGAAGTGCTTCCATGAAATTATCACCATAGGTTATAGAGTCTATCACTCCTATGACCTGCCGTGGTTTAGGACACTAAGCTGGTAAGTAACAACTTTCAGACGTGAAAATCTGACTCCTGTGAAGTTTGTAAGGGAGGCCTCCTGCTCAGTGTCCACATGGCTGGCCTTGTAGATTGGTTTTGGAGACGGATGAAAAGAATGCAACTGAATTTTGAAAAGAAAAAAGATCACCTTTAACTCTCCCATTCCAGCACAACTCTTTTCATATCTCATGTTTCACTCTTTGTAGAGATACCTAATTCATATTGAATATATACACCATTCTTGTGCTTTTTAAAAAAGATCCTCAACATTGGACTCATTTTATATCCTTTATAATGACAATTTTAGCCAACAGTTTCATTTTGCTAAATGTTACAAATATGTAATCTTAATGCTTTATTTTCCCTTAGTCAACATGAGATCACACACAAATTAGATATCTCTGCAAAGACTGAGATGTGATATGAAAATAGTTGTGTTGTTTGATTGATTGTTTGTTTTTTAGTGATTCGTTGTTCATTCAGGAGGGGGAAGGCCAAGCTGAGTTTCTGTCTCCCATCCCCACCCCTGCATTCCGGCCCACCCTTCCCTTAGCCCCTGTAGGCCCAAGGTAGGAGAGGGGAGCAGTTGGAGGAGATGTGACCCCCCCCCCCTTTGCTGCTCCCATTTGGCCTCCTCTCCAGGCCCTATGACGTGCAACGTGAAGTGTAGGGGAAGAGGAAGACTTTGATGGGGACATTGTGTGAGGCACCTTGCAAATAGCACTGGCAGTTACCAGCCCATGAATTACTGTATATGCACAAATGCATGTATAAAGTAGTAAAAAAAAATTGCCAAATGATCTTAATGCTTAAAGTTTTATATCTTTTTAAAACTCTTCAGGTGTAATCCTTAGTTATCAAGACCTTGACCAGGAAACATGATAATGTGATAGTTCATAACCTAACTGGCCATGCCCTTGAATGTAGTCGTTTGATTAGTATCAGCCAGAAAGGCCAGTCTCCTGTTAAAACAAATGTATCACCTTAGAATAGTCAAAAAATGGTTTCTTGATTTTGGACATAGCTGACTTTTTCCTCCAGCAATTTTCTTCATGAGTGGCAAAGTGTATGGGGAAATGTTAAGTAGGTAAATAGTTGGAGAATAATTAAAATGCTAAACCATGCAGGATTGATTATAAATGTAGGAAAATAAAAAGGGTTGGTCAGGATGGGCTTCAGTGATTGTGGAAGGTGAGAGAGAAACGGTCACAATAAAGACCAGCTTTGGCCAGAGAGCACGTGCCCGACGGTGAGACGCTCCTGGCCCTCCTGAGCGACGGGATTTGTTAGGGAAGAGTTGGCACAGAGGTGGATCGGTGGGGTAGGGCAGCTTTACAGAAGAGTCCAAGTTCCCACTGTGGGGAGATTGGAAAACAGCAACGCAGCTGATAGAAATGAGAATACTGGCCCTTTATTTTGAGAGCAGTGAGATCGAATTTCATCCACCAGAACCAGAGGGAAGCCCACCTCCTGTGGGGCTCTCTGGCCTACCTAGGACGCAGCTCTTGGAAGGGTGAGGCACAGAGGCGCTCTGAGGCTGGGTGTCTCAGCTGCTTTGCTGGTTCACACAGGCCCCGAGATCTCTTGGGTTCACCCTCTCCCTGGGGGACAGGATATACCAGAACGGGGAGGAGGGCACGTCATCTATATCGTTTTCAAGTTTCTTGTAGAGATTTTTGCCTGCTGCTAGTTCCCAGCCACCACTGCTCAGCAGGAGTCTGTCCGGAGCGATGAGGGGAGGGAGAAAGATGTCAGTATGTGTGGGGCAGGTGGGAATTTGGCTTTGGAGCTCTCCTGAGTAGCTGGGAGTGAATTTTGATTTTAAATTTAATACTGTGTGTGTGTGTGTGTGTGTGTGTGTGTGTGTGTGATAATAAGGTATGTATGACCTATATTCAGTAAATTTTTGTTCATAGTTAAGCTTGAAATTAAGACAGGAAAAAGGGCATTTTGATGGAATATATCCAGAACTGGACTTTTGAACTTGGTTTTGATCTTTATATCATCATCAGAATGGAGAGGATAGTTTTGTGGAGTTTGAGGGAGAGAAAAACTTTAAATACTAAAAAAAGAGCTAATTGTTTTTAAATAACAGGTACTTTCTGCTTTGTGTAAACTACTTTTTCTATGGAGAGACTGTCGCTGATTATTTTGCTACGTTTGTTCAAAGAGAAGAACAACTTCAGTTCCTCATTCGCTACCATCGATTTATATCATTCGCACTCTATCTGGCAGGTAAGTTCAGGAAAATGTTCTGTACTGATATGTAGCTAGTATACTTTACACGTTTATTTTTATTTGTTATTTAAATTCATGACATCCTTTGTTACAGTTTTAACCCAGTTTCTCTTTTTAATTGTCCCATGTTTAAAGCTATTTTTTTCATTAGGGTCTTAAACAGCAATTACTTCCTAATGGTAGTTTAAAAAAGTGCTTGCTTAATAGTCACTCCATATATAAAAAATTCTTTGCAAATTGTAGTATGGTAACTTTTAAGTATGTGGATTGATAATTAACCAAGTGTAATTTACATAGAGACTTTCATATTTATATTGCTTTGTCCCAAGGAAAGAGAGCTTTCATATAGATTGAATCAGTGTACTTAATTTTCCTAACATGGTTTATTATATATTCACTATATATATAAATGTTATACATATATTTGCTTACAGTATTCTATGACAAATGTTTTTTATGATTTTAGATTAAGAATCAGATACTTAGGATACTACTAGAATTAATAAATTTTTTTCCATGAAAGTTTACCAAATTAAATAAAAATACTGAGAGCTGATCTTAGAAACCAACTGCTATTTATTTATTAATCTATGAAAAATTACTTTGTATCCCAGATTATCGGTTTGAAATGTACGTTTTGTTGAGATAATCATGTTTTTACATGCAGTTGTAAGGAATAATAGAAATATCCTTTATACACTTTGCACCAATGTAATATTGTGCAAAACTACTGTACGTTATCACACTTACATACTGACATTATTACAGTCTGACAAATGTACGTTTAAAATGCAACCTTGTAGTAAATTAGGAGCTACTGGGTTAAATGACAAAACTTCCAGTATAAAACATGAGTGGTTTTCTGTATGTGTTACTTTATGTGTGGCATAAATATGGCCCCATTAGACCACGAGCACCCATTTGTGTGTCTTTTGTTTTTTTGATTCCCTGTGCCTAGCGCAGGCTCTGGTGTTTGGGTTCCCAGTACACATTTGTTGGATGAATAATGCACACTCCACACACAGTGCTCCTGAGAGCTATTTTCTCAGCATCAGGGTTTTGTTTGCTGAGTTCTCAGGCTTTGCCCGTGGCTGTTGAAGTGATGAGCAGCATTCATGAGCTGACTCTAGCCAATGCAGTTAGGCTTTAAAACAGGAGTGAGGAAATAGAAGGCATGCTCTGTTAGGGTATGTATACCTTTTTCTCAAATTATGCTGTGAAAGTACTTGGAATTCTGTTGGTTGAACAGTACTCCACGAGTCCTGTCCAAATTTTAGTTCTCACGTTGGAAAATAACCAGTCTCGGCAGATTTAAAAAGCGGACAGCCCAAGCTATTTCACTGACACAGAAGTTTATTAAAATAAAATGTAGGTGTGTCCAGGTCTGACCCCTCACCAAGGCCCACAAGATTAAATGACTTGTTTACTATCATACAAAGAGACTCACTCACGAGGACCCAGAAGTCATTCCGATATGTATATAGTTTTGTTGTAAAGTGAATTTAACTGGTAGCAAAGAGAAAATCAGTGGGACTGAAAATAATAGGACAAACATTTTCTCTAGAGTCTAGATGTATTTTTAAAAGATCTTGGTGATTTGGACTTGGGGCTCTTTAGAAACCAGCCTACCCATGTGATTGCAAGTCTAGTAGTGATGGGTGAATAAGTTTAAGATTTTTTTACCCTTAATATCATTACCTTACCATTTATTTAGCCAACTAGTGATGCTTTTTTGGCTTGTATTTATGCATGGCTCACTCTTTTTATTTCTTTTTAAAAACCATTCAGAAGGCGTGACTTGAATATACTTCGAATTCAAGAGAATCAATGGACGTATCAAATTAAATTATAGCTAAAATTAATACATAATTAAGATTTTCCTCTCAAATATTCTGAATATCTTATACCTCAAAGTATAATATTTTATTTATTTATTTTATGTGGGTAGCTCCCTGGCTGGGAATTGAACCCAGGCCGCAGTGTTGAGAGCGCCAAAGCCTAGCCGCTACACCACCAGGAAACTCCCTCAAAGTATAATATATTGATGGACTCTTTAGAAAGATGTCACAAATTTTTATCAAGGACTGTATCTCCAAAACCACTCATAACATTTTAATTAAAGACTATTAGAAACTATACACATCTACTATTGTTCTACACCTTAAACTCACCATGCAGACAATTAATTAGCAGAAATGAATGCTTATATTTACAGCAGTTTAACAAATCCTGATTTTATTTGGAAATATAACCATACAAATGCTCTTTGTAATTAGGAAAAGAGTAAAAATTATAGATCCAAATATATAATGTTATCCTTTTCATAGATTTATTGAAATGTACTATACCTGTATTTTTACATATTTAATAATAAAATATACACATAACTTTATGGTTGTGAATGAAAAATAAATTCATGGGTTTTTTTTCCCATAATTGTTTTTCTTTTCTTTTTTCCTCCTAAAAGAACGGGTTAATTGAGCCGTACGTAGCCAGAAAAAGGACCAGGTCCTGAGACGTACTGTCTAACTCTAAACCACCAGCAGCAGGTGGAGAAGATGACCATGTCCCTTAGATGTTGTTTAAAAATAATATTTAACCATAGCTATGCTAGGAAAACTCTCTACTGCCCTCCCCCCCACCCCCCAGCGGAGAGAATGGTATTACCCGAATGTATCTAGGAGTCAGGTCATCACATCTACTAGAGAGCCCTGCAGCGCTGCATGTTTGTCACTGGTTGATTGCCAAGACTGTCCTGGATAAAATCACTATTAGGAAAATATTGAATGATTCTGCTGGTAATTTTGTTTGAAGAAATGCAGAAGAGTGACTGGCATTATATAATTTCAAGTTAGAGAAAACCATACGTGTTGGAGTGGTTTTTGTGAGGAGATAATTCATAGTTAATGAGGGTGAGAAGTTCCCAAGGTTGTGCTGGGAGAGTCAGGGGTCCGTTTGGCTAGAGGGGGGAGGTCCAGAGGCTTATGCCTTGTCTCTGCTTTGCTCTTACCCGTTAGCCTCTGAACCAGTCCAATCTGCATTTGCCCCCTTAACCATGGACCAGTGGCATAAAACAGCATAGAGTTACTTTATCACTTGAGCCACAAAATAGGACTAAACTGCTTTAGAAAAAAAAAAAACTTAAAAAGGAATCTTTTTAAAAGGATCTTTAAACTACTGCTGATTTCAGTGCCATGAATTCCACGCTTTAGTCCCTCCCCTCCTGCTTTCTTTCTGTCTCAAGAAAGTGACATATGGCTTTCAGTTGCGCTTCTACTCAGAAAATGTTTCCATGTTTCTTTTGTAGTTCAGCCAGTGAGATGACTCTATAGGTGATGAGTAGGAGGGGGGGTAGGGTCTGGGAGCCAGTACGCATTTTTTCCCTTTGTCACCATTATTTACACTGACATTTCAAATCAGTTATCAAAATACCAGGGCTGTCTGGGGAAAATCCAGTCATAAAAGCCTCTGTTTTTCATATGACATGGCTGGATATTTTCCAGACAGCCCTTGTGTAGCTAAAGGCATTTGCTGTTTGATTCTTTGCTCTGGTCAGAGTAATACAAGCCTGGCTTACTCTGGTGGGTAGAATTGCCTTGTAAGTATAACTTAGACATACAAAGTGTTTACTTCATGCAGGATAAATGAGCTGACAATTCATTCTCTACCTCCGAGAACTCACTGTAAAGATGCTACAGAACGGAACTCCTGGGTGGCTGTTTGTCTGAAATGAAACTTGGTTTATGTATTTCCAATATCACCGTCTATAAAAAATACTTATCTTTAGAATTGTACTAACCTATTGGGCAGAAAGTGCTTTAAATTACCTCCCTTTATTTTAGTATATGATTATTAGTTATTACTTAGGTAGAATTTTTATTCAGTAATAAATTTATAGGACGTTAAAAAAAACACGTGCTCTTTGTAAATCCTGAAATTATTGAGAGTATTATATTTTACTATAATTATTATAATACGGTTCTGAGAAATTTCAAGTCACTCTTAACCTGAATCTTGCTGATAATGGTTTATGGAACTACATGACTCTTAAAGGTTAGTAGGATCTGAGGGTTTAATTGCTTTGTAGTCTTGTGAAAATCAGTAATTAACGAAGACCTTTGTGCATTTTTTATCGGTAAAATGGAGATAATAATAGGTACCTGCATCATAGGCATGTTGGAAGGATTAATTGAGTTGGTATTTGTAAAATGCTTCGACAAGAGCCTGGAACGTAGTAAGAGTTCAGTAGATGTTAGCTGCCATAATAATTATTAATCTTTGTATTATGTAGAGATTGAAACTTCTGTACATAGACTTGATGGATTGATACAGCAAATAAATTGTATTTAACTGAAATTCAAGATCTGTTTTTCCATGTCCACCTATTAGCAAGAACTAATCCACTGAATTAATGCAGAGGATGTTTATTGAGTTTATGCCATAGAATATTTTAGGCATTTTGGACCATGCAACGTTGTTTCCCTTAAGAAACTTTTACTTAAAATGCTTAATATAAGAGTAGGAGAGATGGCCTATCAGTAAGTGGCTAGAACATGCCAGATATGGTGTTGAAAACTGGCTTATTTGGGCTCAGTGCATCTAACACTTTGTAACAAATTGCCCAACTTGTTTTTTGATCTTGAACAGGTTTCTGCATGTTTGTGCTGAGCTTGGTGAAGAAACACTATCGACTACAGTTTTATATGGTATGTATGAGTCCTTATTTTGTAGTCACTATATGAGTATATCATAAAATACCTTATGTTTAATATTTTTTCTGTGGTGAGAAGATACAGTCTAATCTGCTAGTTGATGCCTAAGTGTGAGAGAGAGTTCAATTTTGGATGACTATAAAATACAAAAGGTTGACATTGAAATATTTTTGAGGATTTAAAATTTGTAACTGTTTTCAAAGGCTATAAAATTGAAAACAAGTATTTATGTTTTCTAAATTTATAGAAATTTGAAGCATTTCCATAGTTTCCTGAACAGTTAGTATGTCTAGGAAGCATCCACTATATTTTTCTATGGGAAGTAACTATGGGTTACTTGCTCTTAGTTGAGCATAAAGGGAACCGAGTATATATTTGTTTTGGTTGCCATGGTTAGTCATACAATTGCATAATTCTTTTTGGCCTAAGGTATTTTATTCAGTTTATCATTCAACAGTGCTCAGTGTCTTATGAAATCTACCACTGTATATGATGAACTTTGCATACTTCCTTAAAAGGTAGCTAATTATAAGAGTGTAAAATGAAAACTACAGTATTTAGACCTGTGAATTCATCTATCAGTAAGGCTTGTTTTGGACTTAGAATATATTTTCCTATTCTTTATGCTTTGCTTTTCTCCATTAAGACTTCTTGCTGAGCATTAGTGTTGAGAAATTGTAATATTTCTTACATTTCTAATTTTTGGAGATATTGAGAGGAAAAGACTATAATTCTCAGTGAAAAATCTAGAAACCTTCAAGACAAATTAGAACTAATGGGACCTCCTATGAAAATATAAATAATGCCTGTTGGAAAAAAAAATTATTTATGCATTTTTAAGCTTCCAGGGGAGAGAGAATTGGATTTTTTAATGCAGATAAAAATAAAACATTATTTTAAAAATAAAAGCATATTATTTGTATGAATAATATATTTGCTTAAATAGAAATTAGGTTTGTTATGAATAAATCAAAATCCTGAGAATTTTGAAAAGTCATTTTAATAAATTTCCATCAAAAGTATGACACTAGTACATAGAAACTTCAGCTTTTCTTCCCCATTCACATTCTACTCATACCGAAGATGCTACATGCAAGGAAGTGACCTTCTCACGGGCTAGATGGACTTGAAACACGGAGGCCTTTGCAAATTTGAAATTGAATACTGTCATTGATCAGAGCTGCAAAGGGAACTTTCAAATATGGAAAGATGTAGTTTAAGGGCAATTGATCCCTGCTGGTTTGAATCATTTGAAGTTAGAAATAGCTCTTTTATGGGAAAAAGTTAACCATAATGAACTCTTAAAGAAAAAGAGTTTAGCATGTTTAGTAATTGCCGAATGCAGCCAGAGTGAAATGTTTCCCTCTGAGTACCTTACTGTCTCCATGGAGTTCTCATTATCATTTTAATCGAATGATTCAAGATGATGGTTTATTTTTATGTTTTTAAATTTATCTCAGTATGATCTGCATTCCACTTGTGTATACATTACAATTACTTTTTAAAATGTTTTCATGATTTTAAGGGTCCAGTAGGCACCAAAATGAATATAATTTACTAATGGCATTTATTTTATATGACCTTATCTTAACAAAATTTAACCAAAAGTCATGCTAGAAATTTCTGTTCAAAAATTGCTGTTGCTTTCTGGGCTGCACTGTTCAGTTGTGTGTTCACTAATTGTTGTGTTGTTGGGCTATTAACAGTTCGCATGGACTCATGTCACTTTACTGATAACAGTTACTCAGTCACATCTTGTCATCCAAAATCTGTTTGAAGGCATGATATGGTAAGGGAGCAGTATTATGCTGCTTTATATTTATGTCATAGCACTTTTAAAGCTCTTTCACATTAGACAGTGTCTTGCCTGTTTCTACTAAAACATACTATTTGTGGTTGCTCTGTTCCATTAAAATATGTTGCGGAGTTTTGTTTACTATTTGACACCTGAAGACCGATGCTTTGTTAACAACAGGAAATCTTTCTTATTCAGGTTCCAAATAAAATGTAGAGAGGCCCTATAAAAGCTCCAAACAATTACATTTTCAGGTTTTACTACATTTTAATATGACTTTTTATAAAGCATAGCTTTTAAAAAGAGCATATTATTTACGTTGAATGCAAAAAGGACAGGAAAGTTAGCTTGCAAACAGTGTGTGGGTGGTGCGTTTTCTCTAGGTGACAGTTGGGTAGGTTCTGCTCTGCCTGTATCTAGGAGTTAGTGTCCAGGTTTTGGATGTATGGAGTTACTTGCTGTGTAGCAGTGACTTGCAGATTCAGAAAGCATTTTTAATAAGTTAAAAATTAGCTTAAAATTATAAAAATTATTAGTTGAAAATTAGAGAAAAATGATTTTAAGAAATCTGACCATATTTTCCCCACATTCTTTTCAAGCCATTTACTTAAATCCTTCACAGTTGATTGATTTTATAAAAGTATATTATTTCCTGATAGCTTTGTGTTTTGTACCAGTGTGGTATGTGTGGGGGGGTCGGTGTGGGTGAATGAGTGGGTATTTGTGGGTGTGTATATATGTAAACAGAATCGTTTAAAAATTATCTTATGTAGTCAAAGACTTTTAATTGAAGGGGAAAATGACTGAAATTAGTAGGTTCTGTACAATTAGTAGGGTTTAATGCATCTATAGGCTAATAATAGAATTAAAATTGATAATTTCTCCTGAAAGAGAATTTGTATGAAGAGCTTGGTATAACTATATCTGATTATACTCTGTCTAAATAAATGACTCATTTCCATTTTGAAAGTCTCCTTTTAAGAAATTCCTTATATTGTTGTAATTTGTTCATCACAAAACTGAAATTTCAAAGTCCACAGCTATAGAAATGGATTATTTAATATTAAAATTAAATTATTTAATATCTTCCTTAGCCATAGTCTCCTAGTATGTTGGTTTATTTATAGATTTTCTTCTGTTTAATTAATAAACTGCTAAATTTGGGTTGATATTAATGTTTTGGCAAGTGTTACGTTCTGAGCTAGGCTGCAGTGTAATTCAAAAGGGTATTGGTTCATTATGAGTCATAACCTATATAAATATTTGTCACTTAATCATACAAACTTTATTCTGACTTTTTTTTTTTTTTTTAAAGGTTCCTTGTCCCAATATCAAGTGTTATCTGCAATGACATAACTGCTTACCTTTTTGGATTTTTTTTTGGGAGAACTCCATTAATTAAGGTAATGGGAAAATATCACAAGCAGGCCACTACAGTAACCTTCAAGTTTAGGCACTGGAAAAAATTCCCGGCACTTTGGTGCTGTTGCACATCTCTGATTTCCAAGGGGTTTGATTTTCCTTCGCTGCACTTAGCAGCCAGAATGCAGGGCAGTGAGCTGAGTTTCCCAGTGATGCCATCGGGGTTCTTCATCCCGTGCTCTCTTGGCTCCTCGGTACTGACTTAGCTCCCTTAGTCGGCTTCGTCTCATGAAGGCTCATTTTATCTTGCTGGTTTCTTTCCTTCAGCCATCGTGGGGTTCTTTATTCTGCTCCCCAACAGCCCGGTACACAAGCCGTTCGACCCTGCTCTCCCTCAGCTGCCTCGTCCACCCCTTTACCAAACTTTTGGACAGTGTACATCACACCGTCTTCACGTACTCGTGTCCATTTTAAGACTTTCCTACCCAGATTCATTTTTTAAAAAATTTGAGTCCCAACAATAAAATACTGATAAGGCAAGTAATAAGGAAAGGTTAAGATAAGGCAAAGGAAAAAAATACACGTGATCTGACAGTGTGTTGCCTTAGATTTGGTTCTTTTTATCGTCAGTACAGGCAAAGAAGGAAGTGCATTAAGTGAGAACTCCTCATTTTGGGAAGAAAGAAAGAAACCAGTTCTTCATGGAAAAACAGATCTTGTCTTTTAAACCACCTTCCATAAATTCTTTCCCACATGGGCGTCCAGCACGCAGCATCAGGCTGGGCAGTAGCGATACGAGCCAGCTGTACATTCTGTAAAAGTTTCTGAAACTGCTTAAGTGCAAGAACAAATCATTAAGTAGTCACGGCTTCTCTCCAGCTGGGAAGGTTTTGGCTTAGGAAGCCTCCAGAAAGGCTGTTCCAGGTGTAGGAGTCTCCCACTGTCTGATTTTGAACATAGATTTCTAGTGAATTTATCAGGCTTCGAATAGTGTATAATATGCTCAGATGTAATTAAGCAACTTCGCCCCTAAATCAGTATGCAGGATCAAATTAATTTGATAAGCTATCTTTAAAATAATCAGCAGGCACTTTTATATTGGAGTCACCTCCCCTTGTGTGACAGTAACACTGAATTGTCCTAGGAGAAGGTGTGCATCCCTCCCTTCACTATGGCACAATTGTCAGATTTTTCAAGCAACCATTTCTGCCAAACCCCTTGGCTTTGAGCTTTATGAGCATCACGATAAGCGGTCTGTACAGAGCTCGTGTAGCTTAGCTGTCACTCGTTTCTGTCTGCAGGAACTTCCCTCAAATATTTATTTGGCTTCTGTCCCATTGTTCCACTGAAGGGATCGTCACAGAAGCCATCAGTCATCTGCTGATGACCAACTCCCCAGACATCAGTCCTTATTTTTATGGGGCACCTCAGGCTGTGAGTTCACTCCTAAATCTTTTCCTCCTGTCCCTGCATCACCAAGTTCCAGACACTTCCTCCAGGTTCCTCTCCCTGACAGCCCCCTTGACGGAGAAACATTAGGTCTAATCTGAAACGAATAGCATCTTTTCTTAGAAGCACGACACTTTCCTTTCTTCTTGGAGACAGACATGGCTTGTGACCAAAGCACGGAGGCTATGTGAATACTGGTGGAGCAGATACTGTATCTGGGGCTGTGGACCATTTTGCCATTTTAGAAAGAGGTCTGTCGTAGGAGGGGACACAAAAAGTACCCGGGACTGTCTCCTGGAGGGCGGGCCCCACGCAGCACAGCTGCCCCCGCTGGGTGAGTGCTCCAGGAGCCCACGTGCACCAGCACACGAGCTGGCCTTGTGAGAGGCTGCGTTTGGCTTCAGAGAACTTTTTATGGAGACTCTGAACACACTTGCCCGTTTCGTGATGGGGGATTTACCCGAACAGCATGCGTCATGACAACGCCCCTGCCACCCTGCGCTGAGTGTTCAGCAGGTTTTGACCAAAAATGGCCTGACCACCCCCCCCATGCCCCACCCTCCCTATTCACCAGATCTCACCCTGAGCCACATTTTTTTTTTTTTTTTTTTTAATTTCCCTGGATGAGAAAAGTCCTCAAAGGGAAACAGTTTGCCGGTGTTGAAGAGTTGAAACAACGGCAGAAAAGGCATCAAAATTGACAGGTTCAAAAACTGTTTTGAGCAGTGGAAAAAGTGTCTTGGTAGGTGTATTGCATCAAACAATACCCCTGCTTTGAAGGTGACTGGAGTTTACACATGTAAGAATACATACACAATGTTTTATAAATAAATTCTGGGTTCTTTTTGAGTCCCTCGTATGTATGGCCTTTGGGGAACTGGTATGTGAAAACCTGCTGTGCTGCAATGTCCGTGTTGCGTTATACTCACTCTGTTTTTTGCTTCATGTCAAATGTTTGCGGGCCTAATGTGAGTTAACTACTACGAGAGAGATTTGCACGAATAAATGAGGACCATGGAATGGAAGGAAAAGGGCTGCAAAGCCATTCCAATAAGAAGAAAGGAAGGAGCGGTGGACAGGGTGGGAATTTACTGACTAGAGTTTGCATATGGAGGGTGTGTTTTGTGAGTGCAGTAACTCTAATTTTATTTGGCTTTTTCCAGTTGTCTCCTAAAAAGACTTGGGAAGGATTCATTGGCGGTTTCTTTTCCACTGTCGTGTTTGGATTCATTGTGAGTTTTACTAGGATTTTTATTTGACTTATGTTTTGCAAAGTGGTAGCAAGTTTATCAGTCTATCCTAAACCTAAAAGGATGAAACCTTCTAAACAGAATCTCTTCTGTGCCCGGTAGCTGTCCTCCTGGCCTCATATCAGAATCACCTAGGGAGCTGGTACAACGTCTGTGTCCCAGGTCAATTAACTCCCCCCACCCCGTTGATTCTGATGCGCACCCAGGCCTTGAAACCCCTGCTGGGGTGTTATGTTTTGGCAGTTTCTAACAGCTGTTCTGCCCTTTGGGGGACACGGGTGCTGGGACAGGTGGTGGCTTTGAGTAAAAGCAGAGAATGCAAAGGATGGTGAAGAGCTCTGCCTCCTTAAAACAGGCTGCTGCTTGGCTCAGCAGGCGCTGACTGCGGTGAGCCCCACTTGCAGGGAAAGTTTGGTAAAAATAATTGATGCTCACTTTTAGCCATCACTAATGGATGGTGTTCATATTTTAAAAATTAGTGTGCAGTTCTGGAATTGGTTCTTACTAACAAGTGCCTATGAGAACTAACAAAGGTACAGTAAAAAGTCTGGATAAAAGATAAATATACAAAAAAAAAAATTACTGTTAGGAAGTTTAATTTGTTTTAGGAGTCCAGTTTTGGCAGTTTGGGAATATATTCCATAGCCAAATATAGAGTAACTAGTAACAACACAGAGCTTTGAGAAGGAGCAAATATACAAATAAATGAAAATGTGTGCAGTTCCTGGATGGGAAAACCATCCTAATTCCTCTGTTTAATTTACAAGTTTAGCTCATTCTCAATGAAAATTCTAGTAGAATTTGATAAAATTAATGCAGTGTTTATATTGTAGGATACTGATAATAAGTGATAAATACAAGAAGAAAAAGGAATGTCGTCCTGTCCAAAGTTTACATTTAAAAAGCAGGGATAATGAGAACATTATCAAGTTAAATAACACTATATGAATTTGGTCTTATTAAAGACTAATTTAGAAATACTAGAGGAATAGCTGTATCATTGGAAGAAAACAAAGCACTACCCTATAAGAATGTAATATGTGACAGAATAATGAGGGAAACTGTATATTTTTTAATAAATGATTTTGAGTAAACTGGTCCCTTAGAAGCAAACTCAGTTATATCCATTCCTAGTGCCATTTGCACTTCCATTAACCATTTTATAGTGAATGGCTGCAGAAAAGAGAACAATCTGTTGTCTAAGAATAGTGGTGTTTCTCACCTGTACTCTTAAAAAAGTTGATTTTAAATCACTGGTTATGTATTAATTGATGAAATCACTGTAACCTCTATTGAATGAATTTCAGTTCTGTACTCTCCCAAACCTTAATGATTGGTAGCTGCTGCTAACATTAATTATGTGCACTTTAGAAAAGTCAAGCCTTGCTGTAAATGTTTGCTTAAACGTTCAAAACAGCTTTTTTCTCTTTCTGTTGTGATCTTAGACATGATCATCCCATTGACTTCCAGAGCCTTTGTTTTCCAGGGGCTTTTCAGAGTCTTTTATTGGATCAGTTATGACCATCTAACTTTAAGAATACATAGCAGAATATGGATGCAAAGAAATTTTGGCATTCTGTCTCTGGCCTTTCTGCACACACACACACACACGCACACAAGACGCGCACACGCCCATACACAGACACACACACACACACACACGCACGCGCGCACACACACACACACACACGCACACAGGCGCGCATACGCACACAAGACGCGCACACGCCCATACACAGACACACACAAACACACACACAGGCACGCACACCCACACAGACACACACACGCACACAGACACTCGCACACAGGCGCGCACACGCACACACACACGTAATTTTTCATTCAATGTGCCATGAACTCTTGCTCTGTTATTCAGGCTGCCTACGTATTATCCAAATACCAGTACTTTGTCTGCCCGGTGGAATACCGAAGTGATGTAAACTCCTTCGTTACAGAATGTGAGCCCTCCGAACTCTTCCAGCTCCAGAGTTACTCCGTTCCTCCCTTTCTAAAGGTGGTGTTGAGACGGGTAAGATGAAAATGGTTATGGGTCTTCTATCGCAAAGATTAAGCTTCATTTAAAAGCAGGATTAAGATTTTTTACAAGTTCATTTCTGTAGAATTAATTCTGTGATATCGATGTGGTTTCACTGCTTAGCGTCAGTAGTACAGTCTACCCCTTTGTAATTTTCCTTTCTTGAACATAAAATGAACATCACTCTCAGAAACCAGTTGTTGATTAGGAGTTTACTTGCTTTATGGTATGAGTATGGTTGGTAATTTATCTTGTATTTGTTTTGAAAATTTTTTTTCAATATTCCTTAGATTTCTACAAATTGAATGAGTTACAAGTTTCACATGTAACTGGCATGAATTGACTCAGTTTAAAAATTAATTAAAATTTACCAGCTCAAAGATTCCTTGAGTTTTAGGGAACCTTTACTAGGACAGAGAGCTGCTGCTTCTAAAAACCAGTTTCCCTTCCAAAAGTACATGGCTGCCATTTAAAGGCAACCTTGAGGTCTCACAAGGAAGGATTTTGACGTGCTGTCCAGTAGATCCCTGCTGACCTATGCCACAGGACTCGTGTGCCATCAGGACTGGTGGGTGGTTACTTAAAACAGGGAAGCAATGAATTGTGTGCATACACGTGTGCATGTATGTCTCTGAAACATTTTATTTTTAACTGACGTCTGTAATTTTTGAGAAAAAGGTTAACCAATAAATTATTTCTCACGGATTCCAAGAATTTTTTAGTATCCAAGCCATCTGTTATGTGCTATAAAACTTTTTGATATTGCCAGTCTGATTAGGGGTGAGGCCAGTGCTTTGAAAACAGGTGTTCTCAGTGGTGGTTGTTAAACCACACCGTTTGGTTACAATGCACCGCCTACAATTTGTAGTGTCAGTTTATTGAAAGTGGAGCAAGAACTAAGAAGTTACAAAGTAATTTTCAGAAATCTTCTTAATTGTTATGGTCCCCTCTGCAAATCTTTGATAATCATCTTGCCGATGGCTCATTTTGGCAGTCTTTTCTAAGCAATGTATTTTAATGTGTTTTTACGGCATTTAACTTAGTCCTGAAAGAAAGACCAACTTTTTTCTCACTTTGTCGTATAAAATTAAAGGGAAATAAGATAGAAAATTAAATAAGATACATTCTATAATTACCAAAAAAAGTCAGGCATTGTACCAGTGCCTAGACGAACTAGGAAGTAGCCGGTCAGCTGCAGGGTCCCTGCGTGCCGTGCCGGGTGCTGTGGGCACGCGTACAGGCCGAGGGGAGCGCTGCCAGAGTGGGGACCGGTGACAAGCGCTTCCAGTCCCTCTGTCTCCCGCCTTCTGAAAGTTTGTGAAGTAACAAAAGTGGGGGGGGGGGTGCATGCTTTGACCCAACTGTTTGTGCCGTGGGTCTCAGTGTAGGTGGCATGCTCAAAGCCAGTTTTAATGCAGTTAGCCCCACCCGTCCCTTCTGTTCTCCCCTCTCAGGACACGGTGCGGTTGTATCCTTTCCAGATACACAGCGTTGCTCTTTCAACGTTCGCGTCTCTGATTGGCCCATTCGGGGGCTTCTTTGCCAGCGGATTCAAAAGAGCTTTCAAAATCAAGGTCTGTGTTTACAGTCTTTGTTTCAGCCTCACCGAAATGCTTGAGTGTTCCTCCCCGTTAGGTTTCGGCCGTGCCATGTTAATACATTGTTAAACGGCATGGCAGCTTCTTCTATAGAAATGGCACGTGACAGGCACAGAATCTTGGTCCTTCAAGGGCGTACCCAAGATCCACTCATGGATTGTCCGAGTCTGGTGTCTCGCCCCAGTCGCTCACTTAGAAGTACGTGTACGGGGGGCTCCCTGGTGGTGTAGTGGCTTCGGCAGTCTCAACACCGCAGCCTGGGTTCGATTCCCAGCCAGGGAGCCACCCCCTAGAAATACGTAAATAAATAAAGGTATGTGTAGGAGAGCCTTTGGAGATGGCACCCTCCATTCAGCACACTCACCCCGTGAGGTGCCACATCGTATCTTTGTTAATCATGTTGCAACTCGGCACCTCTGAGTTCTGCCACTATAGTGTAAACGCCCTGCAGACCATAAGTGTATCATTGAGTGGTGGGTTTCGATAAAACTTTATTTACAAAAAAGGGCAGTGGGCTGGATTTGGTCTGTGGGACAGTTTGCCGATCCCTGTTCGGGACACTTAAAATTATCTTTTTTCTTTTTTATAAGTTAAAGTCTCATAAAGAGACATTATTATTTGTCCTATTATGTCAGCTCTCTTCACATGGCTTCACTAAGTTAAGATTGAATGTCGTGCCATTAGAAGGTAGAGAGTGGCTGCTGAAGGTTGGTTGCGGGTCAGGACATGCTGCTTGGAGGAGGTGACATTTGAGCAGGGATCTGAGAAGAGGAGAATGAGTCCCTGCGGAGAGATCCAAGGAAGAGAGTTCCAGCGAGTGCAAGGGAGTGGGGGAGCTTAGCCTGTCTGAAGGAGAGGGGCGAGGACCGCGTGGCTGTGCTAGGGAGTCATCAGACTGCAGAGGCTGGTGGGGCGAGGTCACGGAGGGCCCCAGAAGCCAGGGACGTAGACGAACTCAGTGAGGACTTGCACTGGGGCAGACAGATCCTCTGTAGGTGGGGTGCTGCTATACACAGGAGTGTGTAAGACGTCCCTGTTCTCAAGATGCCGACCACAAGTTAGGGGCGATAGCACACGTCCCCAGGGAGCCACAGCAATAGCCATGTGTGACGAGTGTCCTGTAAAGGCTGCCACAGAAAAGCCGAAGTGAGTCCCTGTGCTTCATAGTAGTGAACAGAAGGGAGGAAATTGGATGGCAAAAATTAACCAAAGAATTTCTCAGTGATTGTTTTAAACAGACAGATGTTATATTTAGAATGGTATTTTCTTTAATGGGCTCCAATCCAAGGTTTCTTAATAAATAATGAGTTTTGGTTTTTGCACATCTGAAATGACATTACTGTTGCATTTGAGGTGTTTTCAGGTTGCCTGAGTAAACTAGAAGAGGAGTTAGTCATTGCCGTTTCCTGGGCACTCAGCCGAGTGGACATATCTATACGGTCACTTTGCAGCTTACTAACCACTCCCTCAGTTCAGCCATTTAATGGACTGACATGTGCCAAATGCATTATTGGGATTTTCTGTTTGCCCCAGCCCTTAAAAAAAGAAGAAGAAATATTTATCACAGTAGTAAAATGTTTGTTTCAGAGCAAAAACGATTAGGATAAATGTGAGTTCGAACCAGTTGTACTTCTGTCACCAACACTTAAAATAGCTCCCCAGTTTCTGCTTAAACAGAAAAGTAGGCTGTAACACTGTTAACATTAGTAATAGCTGATAGCACTTTTATTCACTAAAAAGTGTTAGTTCCAGCCTTAATATTTGATCAGTGTTATTTGAATGTTGCAGGTCAATTCAGTAAGCGTTCCCACGTGACATTCAAAAGATGTGGTCTTCATCTGTTGGCTACATTCCAATAAGTTTGTATTTAGTGGGAAAATCCAGTAGTGAAGTATTTTCCTTAGTGGCCATGATACCTAAGAAACATTTGCAGATAGGAATGTCTAGCAGGTGAGTTTTTGAAAATTTGCTACTGTGTTTGTTTGTTTCTGAAGGATTTTGCAGACACCATCCCTGGACACGGCGGGATAATGGACAGATTTGATTGTCAGTATCTGATGGCAACATTCGTGCATGTCTACATCACAAGTTTTATAAGGTACTCTTAGATTTTTAAAACGTGTTTTCGTAGGTGATTTCTTGAAGCTCTCATTTCCAAAGCGTTTGAGTCCGTTGTTATTTCCTGTCAGTGGTAAGCTAGAATACCAGCAGGGAATGGGGGGTAACACGGTAGCCTTGAGCAGCCGCTTACAGTATGATTATTTTCCACACACTTAAACAACTTAAAAAAATAATAATATGCGAGGGCTGTCTGGGAAAAAATCCAGCCATAAAAACCTCTGTCTTTCATATTTCCTGGCTGGAGACTTCCCGGACAGCCCTCGTGTGTTGTGGTCCTTATAGGCCCACTTTAAAATCCATTTAATATGGATGGTACTGGATGGGCCATGAGAAGAGTTAATTTTTCAACTGTGGGTGTGGCAGTAGTCGTGAATATGAAGACTTAAAAAGGAGGACGTAATTCATCCAGTCTACCAGTTACTGCGTGAGGGCCTGGTAGGTGTTGGGGAACGTTCTAGGCACGGGTAGAACCCAGAAGGAAACAAACCGTTTTCCTGCCCTCAGAGCTTACATTCCTAGGGGAGAGTTGGTGGGAAATGGGGCAGAAGCAGACGGTAAACACATGGCTTGTGAGGTGGTGCTAAGTGCCACGGAGACAAATAAGATGGCCCAGGGCAGTGTGGTTGTGTGGAGACTGAGGTGGGGCGGGGTGGATGGACAATTACTCTTTATGTGGGGTGGTTTTTTCTTGTTTTTAAACCTTAATGTTGGGCTCTGCCCTGAAATGCCAGTTTGGGGTGTGAAAGCTAACCACATCATCCACATGTTAACTTCATTTTCAGTGATCTCTGCTAGTGCCATAGAAAATGTGTTATTTTCTTCATAGAGTTATTTGGATTGAAACTCACATTTATTGGTCCCTAAATATATATTATACATTTTAGATATACTCATAGCAGCGTGAGAATTTTTGTATTATTAACATTTATTTTTCTTGAGCAGACTTGTTAGGAATTTATTTCGTTAATCTTTTAAAGAATCAAATTCTGGCAGTTAACTTTCTCTGGTGTAGATTTGTTTTCGATTTCCTGGATGTCTACTGTCATCTTTCATTTCTTCATCTTTGGGTTAAGTTTGCTGTTCTTTCTCGAGCTTCTTGAGATAAAGCTTAGGTTATAGATTTTCAGCCTTCCTGTCTAGTATACTCATCTAGGACTATAAATTTCCTCTTAAGTACTGCTTTATTCTCATCCTACATGTTGTATTTGTATTATTCCATTACAACTATTTTCTGATTTTCAGTATTATATCTTCTTTTGACACATGGATTATTTAGAAGTGGATTGACTATTTCCCAAACAAATGGAGATTTTTTTTCATTCTCGTTCCAATATTAATTTTTGCCTTAATTTCACTATGGTCAGAAAACATACTCTTCATTATTTCAGTAGGTAGCATTTGTTGAGACTTGTGCACATGAAACGAATGTGCATTCTGCAGTTTAGCATGTTGTATATAAGGGCTGTCTGGAAAGTATCCAGCCACATAATGTGAATAGTAGAGGCATTTATGGCTGGATTTTTTTCCCAGACATCCCTTGTATGTCAGTTGGGTGAAGTTTAGCTAAATCTTCTGTATTGCTTTTCTGGTTTGTTTTTTCTATTCACTCTTTTTTTTTTTTTTTTTGGTCAAAAATCTCCCACTATGACTGTTAAATTTACCTATTCCTATTTTTAACTCCATCAGTTTTTGCTTTACATGCTTATATACACATTGAGATTGTCATATCTTCCTCTTGAATTGCTCCTAAGGTCATTATATAATGTTCATCTTTATATACTGGTTGCTTAAAGCCTATTTTGAATATTAGAATAGCTGCATCAGCCTTTTTGTGGTGTTTACACAGTTTTTGTTTGTTTGTTTGTTTTGGTTGGTTCCCTGAGCGGGGATCGAACCCAGACTGCAGTGGTGAGAGCGCCGAAGCCTAGCCACTACGCCACCAGGGGACCGCCCCCTCCCCTGCCCCCCTCCATAGTATTTTTTAATCTATCCTTTTATTTTTAGCATTCCTTTATCCTTATGTTGAAAGTTTGTCTTTTCTAACAAGCGTATAGCTGGGTTTTGTCTGCTTTTTACACGCCAATTGAAAATCTTTGTCTTTTTATTTGGAGTATTCAATACATTTATGTGATTTAATTACTGATATATGTGAGTATTAATAATTAGTGGTTAAATCCTTAGAACTGTTTAAGAAGATGGCAGCTCTTAGGGCATTAACTCATACACTTTGTTTATTTACGGTCTGATGTTCTATTCTCCCAGTAGAGAGAAGTCATGTTGAGCCATGTTGTCTGCCATTTGAAAGCAAATATTTAGACTCTTAGAAACACAGTGCCAGGAGGCAGCTGGCTGGGAGCACCTGCGGACGTAATTTTGCATTTAGCTGAACTTGCTGGAACTGCCTTCCTTTTTCTCTGTGGGCTCCTGCTCTGGGTTTATGTTACGAAGTTGCTGAGTCTTTTGAAGACCTGTGAGACAAGCTGTGTCCTGACTTGAGTAGATGGTGGCTGTGAGAGACACATGGCTGCAGTGTTTTGGCAAATGAGTTGAGCCACGTGCATGAAGGTGACTCATAGGATGGCTAACTCTGTGTATTGTGCAATTTTTGAAATTCAAGATTGTCATTGTGGTGTCACCATATAGCAGGCATTTCTTTGTTGCTGGCTTTTCTATTTCTATAATTCCATTTGAACTGAACAGTCCTATCGTAAGTCCTAAATTAGCCATGTAAATGCCTTTCTCTGTACCATTCTCTATATATTACTTACATCTTACTGTTTCCAATTGGATTTTACTAGTTGCTCTTCACAAAAAGTAAACCATACTTTTTGTATTCACGTGCACTGTAGAAATGACAAAGAACATATACACATACATTAAGGTCTGAATTAGGTTCATTCTGAATTTGACAAACTAGCACTTTGGAAGATCACACAGGTGACCCCAGGGTTATACATGGGTTGAGTTCTAGAGCCTAGGGAGTGGGAAACTGCACTCCCGCCTGTCCTGGTGTCACTGCAGGGAAGCTGTGAGGTAGGAGTCCTGTTCCAGACAGACTACGCCATTGAAGGGCTGGAGAGGGGCTGGAGCAGGGGTGTTGGGGGGAGGCCCCCGCACTGGCTGTCGGGAGTGCATCGTCCTGTCCCTGCCCTTAGTTACTTCTCCCTGGGCTCATTCACTCCCCACCGGGACTGCTGGGAAATGTGGGTGAGGAGAGAGGAGCGCAGGGCTCCCCTCCTCCCTGTCTTCCTTTCCGCTAGAGCAGATCCACTTTTATTTTGTTTCTCCTATTGCAGTTTACCTAAGACTTCCTTTGAACAAAGTCTGTGGCACCTCTTGTAGATCCCAAGTAGGAACTCAGTGCTGGGCTTAGATAAAACCTTTGTGTCCTGTCTCTTGGACAGTCGTTATTCCCCAGGGGCATTTCTTCAAAAAATACCTTCCACTGTCAGAAACTTCTTTGAAGCTAAGAATTTATTTTCATGTCTCTTTTGGTTTATCCTCACCCACTAGGAGTTATGTACCTTTTCTTTTACAATATAGTTTTTGTGTCTTGTTCAAGCTCAGGTTTTGTCATCTGTCCCCACCTCTAACTCAAGTTGCCCTTTTGAGAATTTCTGTAGTACTTAGATCTGTACCCCCTGCATTGTCTAGCGCTGTTCCTGGGGTTTGGGGTTGTGCATTTTTACTGCATCTAAACTGCATGCCTCTCAATGGAAAATCGTTTGGGATTTTTTTCCCTACTGTTGACACTAATTTAGGGCATTAAAATGAGCTGTGATCAAGAGCTGTTTCCCATCCAATAAAGATTGCTATTAAAAAAAAAAAGAAAAAGATTGCTATTCTACACTTAAATGCAGGGTTTACTTTAAACTGTGGGTATATGTTTCCTTTAGCTCTCTTAAAATAGCATGAACTTTGTCTTTTCTGCTTTGTTATCAGAGGTCCAAATCCCAGCAAAGTGCTACAGCAGCTGTTGGTGCTTCAACCAGAACAGCAGTTAAATGTGTATAGAACCCTGAAGACTCATCTCATTGAGAAAGGGATCCTACAGCCTACCTTGAAGGTATAACTGGACCCCAAGAGGGGAGGACTGAACTGACAAGAAAGTCTGCAGAAAAGCACTGACAGATGAAATTTTGTAAATGTACAGAAAAGTGGTTGAAAATGCAATAGATTGAAGATTTACAGACATGAATGTTTCTTCTCTGAAATTACTGTGAATATTTAACACTTACTTGATTTACATTATGAAATACGTAGCAAATTGTCTTCAAAATATCCTGCACTTTTTCTAAAGTGTATTTTCTGATGTTAACTTCCTTTTCCTTATGTGCCATTTTCATAACTTAAAAGACTTGCGCTTTATAGAGTCAAACACTGTAAAGTGAGTACATTGAGGATGTCTTAAGATCGCACCTGGCAGTATGCCATTTGCACAAATATTTACTTTTGCACTTGGAGCGGCTCGTAGTTTTAACAATGTTGTATGGAAGGCACAATAGGAAGCTAGTTCTCCCGCACTTCCTCCTCTTCTAGTCTGAAGTATTTTCTGAAGGGCTGAGTTGGATCCCCAAAACACTAAGGAAGTAATCATTTGCCAGGGAAAAACATTCCACTTTTAGGTAGATTTGAAATTCAAGAGAAGAGAGGCTGAAATTTCTACCATTATTGGCTCGCTAGAAAGAGCAGACATCAAACTTTACTTTTGTTAAAGTTGTTTGGAAAAACATAACGTCACAGAAATCTTTTCAATAGAAACAAAGAATTCTGCAGTGAAGAACATAATGTAGGCATCGTCCACAGATTATCACAGCAAATGACTCAGGAGACAGCATAAGACAGTGACATGTGGCACAGGCCACCTCTTGGTCTAATTCTCTGCTTTTCCTTGTTTCCCTGGGAACTGGTTTTTATAAGTTATAGCCATGAGCACAAAGATCAATACATAGGGTAGTGAGTAGGGGTGGTGCCTGAAGCAGAGAGTGGGGTGCTGGGCTGAGCTGTGTCCTGGGAGCCTTCCTCCTGGTTCCCTGTGCAGCCCACTGGACACTCATCTGGCAAGAAGAAAGATCTGCCTGGAGACCCAAACCTAGATTAACTCCATGGTAGAAGTTACTGTCTGTCTCATTCCTCTTTTCACATCATGTCATAAAACCGAGGACATCAGCTGATGATAGTTTTCTTTCAAGAATGGAAATCAAGCAGAAGTGATTCCCACCGAGAACAAAAAGCACACGAATGCCAAACTTCCTCTGGTGGACTGGACACTGCAACCAGATCAGTTTCTTATCAGTGACCGTAAAGAAGCTACTGTTGGAGCTCCCTGCTGGTGTAGTGGCTCAGGCTTCCGCACTGTCGGCGCTGCGGGCGGTCTGGGTTCGATTCCCAGCCAGGGAACTGCCCACATAAAAAAAAAAAAAGATTAAAAAAAAAAAAAAAAGAAGCTGTCATTGCTGTGTGTTCTCTACAACCATATTTATTGTACTGAAGAGTCAGCAATAAACCTTTGAAATTGCCTGTTGCTCCTTTGCTAAATGTTCAGAGAGGAGACATAAATATTTTTAAAGAATGTTTTGCTAATGAAAAGAGTAAATATTTTTGTTTAAATCAAACAAATTTTAATTGCTTTATACTTGTCTTCTACCACTATACCTATAATAAAAGATTGTAGATAAGCCTGGGTTCCACGATAGCTATTCCTGGAGTGTGCTCTCTAACTAGTCGCTTCATCATGCACATTACGGGTTGTGGTAGATCTAGGTAAACTCAGCAGGAGCCTGGTTGGTAGCTTGGTTTGGTATGCATTCAGTTGATTGATTGATTACCACTGGATGTGTTTGGTCAGTGCTATTTCACACTGTTCCATAAAAACCCAGAATTGGCATTGGAAGTGTTACTACAGGAGGGAATGATCACTTTTAAAAACCAGGCTGTGTACAAGTTAATTTTCGGCATCTCGTTATTTGCCTCATAAAAGCTCTGAGTGTTGATCATAAAGGAATTTAGCATACCAACATTTAAAGATTAAATGAAAAATTTGTAATAGGAATTTATGTTGAAAACTTGATGATTCGCACAGTAAGTACTCATTGGAGATAGTTCCCTCCGCATTTTTCTTTAAAGTGACTGGTGAGGCACTGTAGTACAGAATTATAAGAGAGCATTACTGAGTACATGTATTTTAAAATCAAACAAAATATTAAGTTAGAAATATTTAGGGTCACAATAATAACTTTCCTCAAATATACTTTTAGAGGTGGGTGTACATTATACTCTGTGTAGAAAAGTAAGTTCTTTCTTTGAACAGAGCTCTAAAGTACCTCTTCAGTATAACATGTATATAGAAATAGAGCATATTTTAGCAAAAGATAGCCATAAAACCCTGACTTTGAACATTTTTATATTTGCACTGTTTAGAGGACTTAAATTCCAGTATAGCAACGTGGTGGCCAAAAAAGGAAAGGCTAAGAACTTCCTTCCCAGTAATGGCTAATTGTTCCAAATTTGCTATTTTTGGAGGTACTCTAATGGTTCTAATTGCTTGGCTTTTTAACTCATGGAATGCAAATGTTTCCTCAGTGCTTTTTCCCGTGTGGTGGTACATATATATTTAGTCTCTGAAAATAAAAAGACCACACTCACCTGCCTTTTTTCTTTCTTCATTTATGGTATCTTGGTACTTTGGTTTGAACAAAGATAGTATCACTCACTCACATGGTTAACTTATCTGTGACAAAAGAGGTAAGAATATACAATGGAGTGATGACAAATGTGTTGGGGAAACTGGACCACTCTCTTTCACCATATATGAAAATAAAATGGGTTAAAGACTTAAATGTAAGACTTGAAACCATAAAACTCCTAGAAGAAAACATAAGTAGTAAACTATCTGACATCAGTCCGAGTAATATTTTGGATATATCCTCTCAAGCAAGGGAAACCAAAATAAACAAAATGAACTTCATCAAACAAAAAAGCTGCACAGCAAAGGGAACCATCGATAAAACATACAACCTACTCTTTGGAAATGACATATCCAGTAAGGGCTTGATATAAAAAAAAAAATACAAGAAACTCATGTAACACAATAACAAAAGGATAAACAGTCTGATAAAAAAAAGGGGACAGAGAACATGAAAAGACAGGAATGTCTCCAAAAAAGACATACAGATGGCTAATAGACATGATGCTCAAGATCACTAATAATCAGGGAAATGAAAATTAAAACCTGATGAAATATCACCTCACACTAGTCAGAACTGCTATTATCAAAAAGTCAACAAATGAGGGTTCCCTAGTGGTGGTGTGGCTAGGCTTTGGTGCTCAACACCATGGCCTGGGTTCTAATTCCCAGCCAGGGAACCACTCCCCCTACCCTCCAAAAAAATCAATGTGTTGGTAAGGATGTGGAAAAAAGGAAACTCTTGTGCACTGTTGATGGGACTGCAAATGGTGGCAGTCACTATGGAAAAGAGTATGGAAATTTCTGAAAAAACTAAAAATAGACCTATCATACGATCCCAGCAATTTCACTTTTGGGTGTTTATCTGAAGAAAATGAAAACACTAGTTCTAAAAGATATATGCACCCCTATGTTCATTGCAGTGTTACTTACAATAGCCAAGAGATGGAAGCAACCAAGGTGGCCATTTATAGATGAATGAATGAATGAATAAAGAAGATGTAACACACACATACACAACAGAAATATTACACAGCAATAAAAAGAATGAAATCTTGCCTTTTGTAACCACAATGGATGGACCTAGAGGGTATTATGCTAAGTGCAATAAGTCAGACAGAGAAAGGCAAATACCTTATGATTTCACTTACATGTGGAATCAAAAAAAAAAAAACAACATCCATGAAACTAAAAATAAATAAATAAATAATAAAGACTCATAAAAAGGGATACCAGAAAGATGGTTACCAGAGGGAAGGAAGTGGGAGGGTGGGTGAAAAAGTGAAGGGGAATATAGTTAATATCATGGTAAGTTTGCCCAGTAACAGATCAGATGATTACTAGAGTTAGTGGGGCGATCACATTGTAAGGTATAAAAATGTCAAATTGCTATATTGTACACCTGAAACTAATAAAACAATGTATACCAACTAAAATTGAAAGGTTAAAAAAAATTTTTTTGAACTATCAGCAGCTCTATTTTTTTTTCAATAGCTATATTGAGAGAGTTTACATACCATTACATTGTGCAACCATCACCACATCCAGTTTAAAAACATTTTCATCACCCAAAAAATTCCCTGGTGCCCATTTGCAGTTAATCCCACTCTAACCACCAGCCTTAAGCAACTACATATTTGCTTTCTGTCTCTATAAAGGTCTTTTCTGAACATCTCATAGAAACAGAATCATACAATGTATAGTATTTTGCATCTGGCATAATATTTGTGCATGTATCATTCCTTTTTATTAATACCGTATTTGGATGACTCATTTACTGGTTGATTGACATTTGGGTTCTTTCCAGTTTTTGGTTCTTATGAAAAAATGTTATGAATATTTGCAGGCATGTCTTCATTTCTCTCAGATCAAGTTCTAGAGGTGGAATTGCTGGATTATGTTATAAATTTATATTTAACTTTTAAAGAAATGACCAGACTGTCCAAAGTGACTGTATCATCTTGCATTCCTTCCCATAATGTATGAGTGTTTGTTTCTCTACATCCTCACCAAAACCTGGCATTGTCTTTTTAATGATAAGCATTCTAGCTCATGTGTAGAGGTATCTTAGGGTGGTTTAAGTTTGCATTTCTCTACTGATTAATGATGTTAAGTATTTTTTCATGTGCTTATTTGCCATTTGTATATCTTTGATGAAATGTCTATTAACATCTTAGCTCATTTTTACAGGGGATGATTTTTGTTCTTAATGAGTTGTTAGAGATCATTATATATCCTGGAGACAAATCCTTTATTAGATACAGTAGTCCTTATTGTAGTCAATAGATTTTTGGAACTGTGGTAAAACGATGTATAATAAAACCAATTTTACTATATGCTAATTGATACAAAGGAGAGTTAAGTTCCTCTGGTATCTCATCAGTGTTATAACAAAATGACATTGAAAGAAACGACTTTATTTGAGGACCTGCTGTATAGCTGTATAGGAATTGCAAGTATTTTCCCCCAGGCTGTGGCTTTTTTGCCCCCCCCCCCCCCATTCTTAAGACTGTTTTTAAGGAGCAGCTTAAGGTTCACAAAATTGAGGGTAACATACCATATATGCTCTGTTCTGTTACTCCCCCCATCCCCATTATTGGCATCCCCAACCAGAGTAGTACATGTGTTACAATTGATGAACCTACCCTGACAAACTGTAATCACCCAAAGTCCATAGTTTACATTATGGTTCATTCTTGGTGTCTTACATTCTTTGAGTTTGGACAAATAATAACAAGTATCCATCATTATGGTAACATGCAGTGTATTTTCACCGCCCTAAGAATCCTCTGTGCTTCCCGTTCATTCCTCCCCCCACCCTAACCCCTCATTTTTTACTGTCTCTGTAGTTTTGTCTTTTCCCGAATGCCATACACAGTAGATTCTCCATTAATCAGAACTCAGGGAACTGGCACTCTCAAGCAACTGGCAAAAGAAACAAAACACAAATGAAGAAATAATACTACATTTATCTGGCGTGGGAGCTGGTTAACTGAGGGTTTACTTATATTTATCTGGCATCTACAAATCCTCGTGGGTCCAGTTAACTGAGTGTCTACTGGAGTTGGAATCACACAATATGTAGCTTTTTCAGATTGGCTTCTTTCACTTAGTAACATGCATTTATGGTTCCTCCATGTCTTTCATGGCTTGATAGTTGATTTCTTCTGGGGGGTGGGGGGGTGGGTAGCTCCCTGGCTGGGAATTGAACCCAGGCCGTGGCATTGAGAGCGCCAAAGCCTAGCCACTACACCACCAGGGAACCCCCTAATAGCTGATTTCTTACTACTGAATGATATTCCATTGTCTGGATGTACCACTTAATTTTTTTAATCTATTCACCTACTGAAGTACATCTTGCTTGTTTCTAAGAGTTAGCAATAATGAAGAAAGCTCTTCAGGTTTGTTCATCAGTGTGCAGGTTTTGGGGTGGACATAATTTTTCAACTCCTTTGGTTAAAATCCAAGAATTGTGGTTGCTGGATTGTATGGTAAGTTCTGTAAGAAACTTGTCAAATTGTCTTCCAAAGTGGCCATACTGTTTTGCATTCTCAGCAGCCATAAATGACAGTTCCTATTGATCCACATCCCTGCCAGCATTTGATTTTGTCGGTGTTTTGGATTTTTATCATTCTAATAGGTATGTGGTGTTTTAACTTGCACTTCCTGATGACATATGATGTGGAGCATCTTCTCATATGCTTATTTGCTATCTTTGGTGAGGTGTCAGTTAAGGTCTTTGGCCCATTTTTTAATCATGCTGTTTGTTTCCTTACTGGTGAATTTTAAGAGTTCTTAGTAACAGTCCTTTATCAGATGTGTCTTTTGCAAATATTTTCTACTGGTTTGTGGCTTGGCTTCTCATTCTCTTGACATTGTCATTCACAGGACAGACATTTTTTAATTCTAATGAAGTCCTGGTTGTCAATTCTTTCTCTCATGGATTGTGCCTTGTAAGACACTGCCATAATCAAAGTCATATAAGGTTTTGTTATACTATAGTTTCGCATTTTACACTCGGGTTTACGAGCCATTTAGAGTTCCATTTGTGAAAGGCGTGAGGTCTGTGTCTAGGTTCATTTTTTTGCATGTGGATATCCAGTTGTTTCATCACAATTTGTTAAAAGACTTTGTCCTGTTGTATAGCCTTTGCTGCTTTGTAAAAAATACAGTTGACCTTATTTATGTGTTTCTACTTCTGAGCTCTGTTTCTGTTGCACTGATTTGTCTATTCTTTCACCAATACCACACTGTTGATTCTGTAGCTTTATAGTAAGACTTGAAGGTCAGGTAGTGTCAGTTTTTCAACTTTACTCTCCTACGATATTGTGTTGGTTATTCTAGGTCTTTTGCCTCTCCATAAAGGCTCTGACCACTGCTGTATATCTTTCTTTGATTTCCAGAGTGCTGAAATAATCAATTTTGTCCAGTTACATAGATCCTCTTTGGGAAGAAGCTATGCTGACCTCTCCTCTTAGCCAAAGCTGGAAATTCCACTGTGGCAATTCTACTTTATAGGAGGAAGGATAGATCTTAATCCCAATATGACACCCTCAGCAGAGGAACAGTGACCAAGTGTACACACTAATACTAAAAATATAAAAATAAAACCAGGGCCAAAACAACGTCACAGAAGTTCTAAGCGAGAGCCTTCAGGTGTACCCTCTGGCCCACAAGAGAGTTTCCAGGCGACCTGAGGATACGCTGCGAACGCGGTCTATGCAGGAAGGGCCCCTGACCTGGGCTGGAGCCGGGCAGCGGGGAGAAGAGCGGGCAGGACAAACCCGGCGGCCCCGGAGACCCTGATTCATTCCGCGGCTGCAGGGCCGCCTGTCCCTGCCACCTACTTGCCTACCAGATACCTTATGGAAAGCATATTGGAAAGTAGCCTATCTCTGAATCAAAGAGACATTTTAATCAGGGCTTGTAGGGGACACAGAGAGGGAGTGTGGGCTGGCTGGTGCTGATCCCTGAGAAACGGTTGGATGCATCGCTGGAGGGAAGGGAACAGGGTGGAACTGTTTTGGAAAACAGTTTGGCAGTTCCTCAAGATGGTCAACATACAGTTCCCACGGGACCCAGCAGGTCCACTCTTAGACACACACTCAGCAGACAGGAAAAGGCCCGTCCACACAAAACCTGCACAGGAACATTTACAGCAGAATTCTTCATGACAGTAAAAAAGTGGAAAACAACCTAAATGACCATCAAGTGGTAGATGGATAAAAAAAATGTGGTTTGGCCATATAATGGACTAAACTACTTGTTAATAAAAAGGAATGCAGTTCTGATGCACATTGCAATACGGACGAGTCTCCCGTATTACGTTAAGCGAACTAAGACAGTCCCGGAAGACCACAGATCGCATGATTCCATCACCCACTGTCCAAAACAGGCAAATCGAGACAGGGAGGAGAATGGGAAATGACTGCTAATGTATGAGATTGCTCTTGGGGTGGTGAAAATGTTCAAAAGTTAGACTGTGGATAGTTGTACAATTATGTAAATATACTAAGATGCATTGCGTTGTACACTTTAAACTGATAAATGTAGTATGTTAATTATATCTCAATAAAATTGTTTAAAAATATGATTAGAGGAGCTGCAGGGGAGTGTATTCTAGGACCGCAGAGGGTCAGGGGAGGGCGTCCAGCAGACTCCATAGCTGGGGCCCCCCAACTGGTCCAGCCATCCATGCTTGAGTTGTCTGATGGGCAGCACTGAGGCGTGGGGGCTGCCCTGGAATATTTAAGACTCAGGTTAGGCTGGACTAAGAGAAGGGCAGGTGTTCTTCTGTGACATCGCTGCCATGACCCTGTGTGGACTGGCAGGCAGGTGGTCCTCCCTGTAGGGAGAGGGTGCTTTCTCAGGTGCTAAGGAACTTCAAATGTTTAAGGATCAAACCCCAGTGAAAGTTTGAAACACGTATTTAGGCTTGTGGTATGGGGAAGCTCAAAATACAAAAAAGATAAACTTTAAGATTTCCACAAAAGCCTATTGCATCAATGTTGAAGATCCATAACATTATGTAAAGTGAGACAGATCAGTCACAAAAGGACAAACACTATATGATTCCACTCACGTGTCTCAATTAGTCGGACTCAGAGAAGCAGAGGAGAATGGGGGTTGCCAGGGGCTGAGGTAGGGGCAAGTGTGGAAATGCTATTCAATGGGTATAAAGTTTCAGTAGTGTGACATGAATAAGTGTAGAGATCTGCTGTACAACACTGTACCTATAGTTAACTATACACTTAAAATTTGTTGAGTGTAAATCTCATGTTAAATGTTGAAGGCCAGTAAGTCAAGGGCTCCCTCTAATTCCTTCACTTAAGAAATGCATTGAGGCTTTTGAGCCACTCTCCTTGCTCGAGCCCACTCCTACCTCTATGGAGTGTACTTTCTCTTCAATAAACTCTCTTTGTTTCACTACTAAAAATAAAAAAGAAAAATGAAAAAGAAATGCATTGAGCAGCTACTCTGCCAGGCTGCTCAGTGATGACCAAAGCAGACACACATATCAGCTTCCATTGTTTGGGGCACCCCACACAAATAATTTATCAGGTTGTGGTAGATGCTGTAGGGAAGAATAAAGCAAAGGGTGATTACCTACGCCAATTGCAACTGTAAATATTGCAGTATGACTGGGGAAAGCCTCTCTCAGACATGACCTGAAGTAGTGAAGGAGGAAGAGCCCACTTGGGTTAGGGTCTTCATAGGCAGAGGTTGTAGTCAGGGCCAAAGCCCTGCCCCAAGCTGGGCCTGGCATATGAGCAGAGCAGAGTGAATGAGGGGGAAAGACGAGAGGGTCTTAAGCAGGAGCTGGTATGACCTGGCACCTAGCAAGCTCACTGTTGTTGCTGAGTTGAGAATGGACTATAAGTAAGACAAAAGCAAGGTACAACAGCCAGTCCTCAAACCAAGCATGAACAGTATCAAGGAGAATTTATTCATACTCTATCTCAGCAAATACGAAGTCTAGGCAGGAGTATCCACCTTTAAAAGGAGGAAGATGAAAATTAATGGTGTGACACCTATATAAAACAAAGGCAGGCAGACAAGGCAGACAGGCACGTATCTGCGGAAGACCAAGAACCCCCGTGTGGAGGAAAATCAACTCGAATAGAAGAGCGTTTTTCTGGGAAGGCTTTGTATTATATAATTTAGTCAGAATATGAATTCAATAAAGGATCAAAGATGAGATGATAATCAAATGATATGAAGATTGTGAGGCTAAGAAAACCTGTGACGAGTGTCATCCTTACTGAATTAGAAATAGTAAGAAATGAAACAGACTTGCTGAAAATTCAATTACAGATACTTCTGTGACTACAAGCCTCTCGTTTATACACTAGACAGTTCATTTTTTTTTTTTTTTTTTTTTTTTAATGTGGGTAGTTCCCTGGCTGGGAATCGAACCCAGGCCGCAGCATTGACAGTGTGGAAGCCTAGCCACTACACCACTAGGGAGCTCGGGCTAGACAGTTCTTAAGAGGGTAGTTAGTCATTTTTGTATTACCCTCAAGGCCCAGTGTAATATGTATCAGCAGGGAAAAAAGAAATCTACGTAGGTGGCTCCAAACCTGAACTCCAGGCGACTTGGTAACATTGTTTTAGATTTTCCTTTCTTTGTCTTGGCAGAATCAACCTGCTGAGCCAGACTGTGATGATTCTTAAGTTTACAACCAGACTCCTTAGGATGACCTTTGCTCCATGGTTTATTTCTATCTAATCAGGTTGCAAAGGGGTGGCCTCCTTTTCTGAAGTGTTTTGTTTGTTTGTTTGTTTGTGTTTTAGGGTATAGCTTTTGTGTGAAATTTGTAGTAGTGCTTGAGAGCAAGATACTAAAGGACTTATTTTTCTTTACATACCTCTGTCCTCTCCTCTGAAATGCAGCTTGCAACTTGCCTTTGTCGTTGTTGAGCAGGAAGTGTGATAGCTGAAGGCCAAGGTTGAAGTTCCAACATTTATTTTCTTGGTAAAGCATAACTGTGCACGGGTGATGCGGAAATAACATCCTAAGTACGTTTTCACTGTAGAGTCACCAAAAAAAAAAAAAAAAAAAAAAAAGAACAATGCAAAGTGGGAGCTGGTTTGTGAAGAGCTAGGAGTTGGGAAGTTCAGAGGGTAGAGCTGGGAATAAAACTTAATAAGCAGCACGCTTTGGGAATGCCACACTCCCCTCTGAACCTGTTTCCTCTTGTATTAAATGAGAGTTCGGGCTGGATGATTTTGCAGGGCTCATCCCACATCCTGTTCTGCCCGCTCTGCTTCTGACTGAAGATGAACTCCCTGTGAGTGCTTTACTTAGGCCTTATAAAATGTTTTAGTGCATCGTTCCTTGAATTTTCATATTTCCAAATTAACACTACAATATATTGAGAACATACTTGTAAGCACTACACGTCCTATAAATGACATATATTATCTGATTTAATGCTTATAACAATTCTCTAAAAGCAGGTATTACAACACAAAATTTACATACAATATATGAATTATGTCTCAATAAATTTACATGAGGAATTTCGATGTGCAGAAGTTGCCCGATATCACACAGTAAGTGGGAGAAGAACTTAAACTCCAGACTGACTGTCAGCCGCAGAGCTCTTGACTAGTCTATTATAGTAGGTAGAACTGTACCTAATATAAAAAAGATTATCATTAACAGTTCTTTTACATTAGCAAATATTTGGAGTCTTGATTAGAAGAATGTGACTAAGATCAGACTTTAATAGAAACTCCAGCACAAACTGGACACACGAGTCCAGTGTTGCAGGGCTTGCTCTGGCACTGGGCAGGTGTCAGAGCCCAGCAGAGAGCCCTGGGCCTGATCAGGAACACGGCTCCCAAATTAGTTTGCAAACATGCCACTGCACAATTTAGGTAGCATCTCAGTATCTTCTCCTTGGTTCAGTGCTTCCTGATGTCTGGTTCTCAGACTGCTGGGCATCCTGAGACCCTTGCTTGGTCTATGTCTATGGAGATTTTTACAATAATATTAAAACGTTATTTGCTTTTCTTCACAGCACTGATATTTGTACTGATCTGAGGTACGAAAGCAATAGCAAGTAAGACTGCTGGAATTTAAGCATGAATCAGGCCAGTGCACCAAACTGCTAAAGTAGTCATAGTCTTCATCACTAAGGACTTTCAATAAAATAAGTGCCTGTTTCACTTAAGAACGTCTTTGCACAAGCAGTAAAAATGACTATTTTATGAAGTCTGGGACCTTAAGTTTTGTGACACAAGATGAGAAGCACCCATAAGGCACCTGCGTCCCGTAGTGGTGTGCAACGTTTGTCTGGAAGGAAAGCACTTGTGTGATTGAGCTATGGGCTGAACTAGCTGCTTCTCCCATCATGACACACTGTTAGTACTTGAAAGAACAACTGACATACAGTTCTTTGCCGGAAATGTTCTTGAAATTAAAGTGAGCTTCAGGGAGAACAGCAAACGGTATTTACTGCTAAAGATAAACTTTTAGGTTTTACGTAAAATTTCTACAATAATGTTGGAAAACTTGTATCCACCACCGTAAGTTTGACATACTAACAATTTCCTGAGACTTCTGGTTATATTTTGATGTAAAATGTAATTTTTTGGATATATTATATAATGAAGTTTGTCAACACCTGGAAGATATGAACACACTATAACAGTAGTGATGTAGTTCACTACTACATCAGTGAACCAGTTTTTTCTAAATGGCCAATGCATGCGATAAAATTATGCATGGGTAAATGATACATTCAAAGTGTAAGACGGACCAGTGGATTTTAAGGTTAAGGGCATGTAAAATTCATGGATGTAGTTTCAGATGCCATAGTAGGCAATTTTTAAGAAACTTAACTGTTAAGAAACAATGGTCTAAATAGGCTATGAAAATATTCTCCCCCTTTCCAACTACATACCTGTGTGAGGCTGGATTTTCCTCATATGCTTCAACCACAGCGAAGTGTCACAAGATTGAATGCAGAAGCCGATCAGAGAATTCACCTGTGTTCAATTAAGCCAGACATTAAAGACATTTGCAAAATTGTAAAACAGTAACACTCTCTCTAAATATTTTTTTTTTGGGGGGGGGCTTGGAAAAGTATTTTTTGTGTTCACAGAAATATGTATTTGATGATAATATAATTTTCTCATTGTTATTTTTTAAATGAATTAACATATCTATTTTTAAAATGTTTTGGCTTCTAATACAATGACTTTTTGATAGACACAAATTACATAGACAAAAGCAGTTGGAGCCACTGATAGTTTTTAAGAATCCAAAGTTCCTAAGGCCAGAAAGTTGAAGCGCCATCTTAGCCCCCTCCCATCCTCAGGCCAGTACCGACACAGGAAATCCCGACGCATGAATGTGCTTGCAAGTTGCTTCTCAAGTTCCAAGCTCATCACAGCCGCAGCCTCCATCTTTAAATTTGTATTCCAGGGCTCTCTAACACAACTGTGCTATCTCAGAGTGGTAGCTTGCCTGGTGCCATTTCTAGCATAAGTCAAAAGGAACAATAAATAAAAAAGTTTTGCAAGGGGTGGGGAAAATGATTATATTGATAATTCAAAAATGACTAATCCAATGCTAGATAATTCCACGGGACTGCTTCCTCTCTGATGCTGCAAATGGGCCAAAATGAGGGGTGAGGAGGAACTATTTTGGAGAAGCAAATGACAGAACAGGGACTTTTGAAGATCATTTGCATTCTGTCCTTTAAACCCTGAAAAAATTTCTGTAATGCCTATTTCTTGACTGCAGTTCTTCTCAAAGCCATTAGAACTACCAGTAGTACTGCATTAAAGAAATGGGAACTGCCCTAGGTTTTCTCTCTTACTACTGACTTTATTTTTGAAGAAACAGCTATTGTCTTAGATGATCTTGGCATTCCTGTATCTTCTGCCTCTAGAGTGGAGCTGCACTGGGGGAAATTTGTAATAAGCACATCCTCAAATTTGGGACTCGGTTGTTCAAATTTAAAATGAACTGGGATGTTTATTATTTTCAGAAAGAGGAAAAAAAAAGCAAAATCATTAATGCAGCCTAAATAAACTTAAAGAGTTTTCTTTATAGGAAAGGCAGTTTACAACCAAATAGTAAGAGTTAAAGCAAATTTATGAGTTCTACCACTCAGAATGAAGACTGAAATGGAAAGACTAGCTGGTGACAGTGGGTATTGCGCTTGCAGATAAGGGCAGGACACTGGGACATTCCTGATGTTAATATAGTGTAGAAGATGGATAATTTACTGTTGCTTACTTTTCACATTATTATGAAAAGAGAGCAAGGCTCATGAGAAAAGAGCCAGAACCAGGAGATGTGGTCTCCGTCCATTCAAGTTTGAGGGTCATGTCTCCTAGAAGTCCCTTGCCTCTCCCTGCAGCTGCCCACACACACTCATCATCCCCAGAAATCTAGCACAATCGGGAAGCTCTCAGAATGCAGAAAGGCTAGCTTTTAGAGAAGGATGAAACCAGAACTTGAACCAGACCTTAACAGCCAACATCTCTGCAAGCAGAGAACCTAAGCAGGTGCTTGCTTCTGAAAGATATATTCACAACTATTAAAGAACTACACAAAGTTTAGGGAATTATTAGTCCTTAGTTTTGGTTTCTTTTTTCTTCCCTGAAGAACTGGCTTAAAAACAACTTTTTGGGGGTTGGTACATAGTAGGTATTTATTTGAAATTAAAAAAAAAGTGCCTGGACTATTGCATTTAATCATGTATTGTAATTGTGTTACTCTACCTTTTTGCATCAGAGACAGATATACAATGAACATTCAGTTATCACAGATTGCACACTAGATAGTAATTCTTCAGGCCTTTTACATAACCACCAAAGAACAGATATTAGATTCTGCAGTATAGTACAAAAGTCCACAATCAATCCAGTCTTAGCCAGTATCTTCAATTTACTTCTGTTGCTGTACAAATAATTGGCCATTTCTAGGGCTTACAAGTTAATAACAGGACAAAAAAATATACATTGCACTGACACAAAAAGTCAGCCGTGTTAATAGTCATGCAACAAGTAACCAAACTTGCTGAAATTAAAAATACTTTCTAAAAACAGTTTTAACGGCATAAATATTTTATACACAGTTCATTTACCAAAACAAAATGTATTTAAATGATACAAAGCAAAAATAAGTTTCTACCAACTTTATACATAAGAAAGTGCAAAATAACTTATCTAAAGTGTTTTGATACTATCCAGACGGAAGGCTGCTATGGGCAGCTATTCTCTTCTTCAAAAGCATGACATTCCAGTTGCACACTACACACACGTTAGAATCAATGGGTAGATGGATGGATGGATGGATGGATGGACAAACGAACTACAAAGATCAGGCAGGAGCCCTGTGAGGTACTCTAGAGAAGGAACACAGAGAAGACAAAGGTGATGTCCATGCTGAGAATATACTCTGGTAAACAAATTTACATGGAACACAGAAAGACATCATCCAGAGAAACAATTAGTTTATGCATGTGAGTGTACTTGTATGTGTGAGTGATCTGTGATTTCTGCATTAGAAGCAAAAGGAAAAGAAACCCCAGTGAACAAAACAGTTGCCCACAGCACCAGCTGCCAGAGGAAATACTATCATGAGGGTTCTGGTTTCTATCTTCTCGTTACGGAAGTGGTGTTGGAAAGTTTCAAAGTGTTCATCCCATATAACTTCATATTACATAGAGGAATAACCTTTAACTACATACACACATTCAATATATTCAAGTCTTTAAAGAACACCTCTGCCATTGGGTTTGGGGTAAACATGGTTCATGGACACAAGGAGGACACTTGCTTTAAAAAGTGTAGAATAACACTGCTACAACTCATCTATAGGGCTGGATAGGGGCAAAGCCCACAATCATGTGATAGCACAATTCCTGCAACTGCTGACCATCCAGCATTATTTATTAGAATTGAAGTAAGATGGGGCGTGGGGAATGGGAGAGTGGGGCAGAGTAAGACACAGAAAGGAAAACAGAACACAACTCTTCTTCACGTTAAAGTATTAATGCCAATAATCCTTTTATTAACAAGTAGAGTTGAACTTTTAGAAATGGAAGTGTTTTAATCAATTTTGATATGTGATCATAAATAGACTGTAGGCTCAAACCTAGGTAAAGAAAGGTTTAAATTTAGTAAGCATAAGGCACTAAAGCAGCCTTTATATTTTCTCTTGGAGACCTAGTTATCAGGAAGAACAAATTTGTTCTTAAGCTGGTTTCAGCCCACGAAGTACAAGATTGCTGTTGTACCAATGCCTATTTTTGAATGCATGTGCATATATGTGCATCTTAGTGCATAAGTGTGCCTGTCACCAGGGCCTAGAGATGAAAAGTCGGGAAAGCTGAAGCCACTGTCCTTCGTGTGATACCTCCACGAGGGTGTGAAGACCTGTCCTTCCTTGCTTGGGCCATAAATGATTCTACGTGTTTCAAATCACAGGGCTTTTAGAATTGTTCATCATATTATCACTAAATATCTGAAAATGTTAAAATCTAGATTAATTGTTTCATTTGTTTTATATATATATACATAAGTATGTACATTACACACATTTTAAAAAATCCCACCACCAAAGCCACTTTTCTGTAAACTGAACTTATCTCTTAGCCCCTACCAGTTTTAGGCTCCCTGGATTGGTGTGTTCTGTTCCCAACTAGTAGAACAAATTAAATAACTAAATATTAAAATACTGTAATTATATTCATAGCAAAAACAAAAAAATAGACATTGATACAGTATAAATCTCACTGTTTTCAGGTAGATGGCATTGAATGGTAACGGTTAATTATAAGCAGTTCTGACACGATCCAGTTTTACAACAAGGTTTATATGTTAATGCTGTACACTTTTTTCTTCTTTTACCCTTTTTTCAAAATAAGCTATAGTAGAACTTTTAGTGTCACCAAAGACACATACTTACTATGTTCTATGCAAGAGAAGCTAATTTGGGGTACATGCAATTATATTTCCATTAGTTGAGGCAGGGCTGTTTCCTGCATTGCATCAATCTCGTGACCACCGACCACTATGCAATGCTAAGAAGGTATGCTATGACCAAATGGCAGTCCAAAGAGAAGTCTACAAGGGGTCTTATGACGAAGAACAACACACTGAGGTGGTGCGTAGCCAGGTGCAAGACACCCAAATATTTCCAGGGTATCTTACAGCCAGACTCTTCTTCTCCCACTGTTTTCCTAAAGAAGGTCCATGTTATTTTGGTTACTAGCCTACTTTAAGCGGAGATTCTGTGGGCAACTTAAAAGAAGATTGGGTTTGAAAGTGGGTAAAAAAAAAAAAAACAAAACCAAAACCACAGATAATGTCTTTGAGGATTTAAAAAAACATATTTATAATTAATTGGTGAGAGATGTCAGACAAACCATATGTAGTTCACTGAATTAGTGGTTTAGTTTGAAGTCTCATGTTATAGGCAGTTAAGTCCTTATTTAGAAAAAAGGCCTTTATACCTATTTACAATATACACAGTTACCTGCAAAGAAGTCAGATTTACAACCATTTTCTAAAAGCCTTTTTTTTGTTGTTGTTGGGTTTTCCAAATAAGGATGAGTAGCTTTACAAAAATGAGACATAAAAAAGGACAGTTAATAAGTGAGGATTTTCTCTTGGAGACAGCTACTGCTAACAGGGAGAATTGGGTATTGGCAATGTTGCTCCTGGGGACCACCTCATAGTCTTCTTGTGCTGTTCAACTGGATACTGTCTGCCCCATCACTGTACTCTACACCCGTTTATTCCATGATCCCTTTGAATTCAATACTCCAAACACGTGGTATGAAGAGATGTGTAAACGGAGACTGTTCCAATGCCTTCTGAGCTGCGAGCTGCAATTGGGGAACCAGGAAGGGGGGTCCACAGACCGTGTTCTCCAGTCAGCTGGTTGAATCTTCAACAATTTCGAGGCCCATCTTCTGAACCCCTCTCATGCTGTAAGTTGTAATAACAGTTCTGACAAACACGCACCGGGGATGAGATTTTCAAGCGTTTGATTTCTGACTGAAACCGACTGCACCTAAAGGAAAGGCAAAATCAAGTAGTTATAGGTCCTGTCCATGTTGGATCACTGGGCCGAGAAACACTCATATAAAAATGAAAGGGAAAATGGGTTTTTTTTGGTAGCTCCAAAGATCATACTGGTTTGTGTCATATGGTTAACCAAGGACCAAAAGAAATGCTGTATTATTTGTTTCAGTCTATGAAGAAAAGTAATATTAAACCAAGGTAAGTTACTTATTTGATTGGAGAGAAATAAAAAGAAGAAGTTAAGATTGTCCTACAGGATAAAGCCGAGGGGTCTGGACAGCTGTGCACGACTGCTTCTCAGGCCCTGTGAACACAGGAAGTGTGCCAACATCTGTAATGTGGAGCTTGACATTTTTCTCTTGGCAGAAAACTTACTACCCGTTTTAAAAAATATTTTAGTCATTATCAAGTTCCTCTGAACTTTTAAATACTTTCTTTGATCCACATTCAGTCATTTCTTAAACAGGTAGTTTGGCTTTTCAGTCTGATCCAAATATTTTCATTTTCTGTTTATAGTGACAGAATTCCTTGATGTAGACTATACTTAGAAGAGGTTCAAATTCTTTAAAAAGTATTCCTATTCCCGGACTAATGCAGGGTATGACCCTGGATGTGGCACTTAATCACTTTAAGCTTGGTTTTGCACAAGACTGAAATAGAGAATTATATTTCTTCCATTAAACTATCAGTAAAAGTGTCTGGAGAATAAATGTGCTACCAGTGTTAAGGGGTTGCAAGGACTGTTACTGGATTTCAGGAGCCCTTCAGGAGTGCCAACAAGCTCTCTTAGCAACTCAAGGGCACAGAGACCCAGGGTGGGGCTATGGCCCCCTGGGCAGCTCCGTCTCTACCTGCTCCATCATAAGCAACCACCATTTGGTCAGTTTTCCCCAGCATTTGATAGCAACAAATAACTTAAAGAATTACATATATTTAAATAATATTTTGTTAATTAAGCACTAGAAAGAACAGATAGATGTATGAGGGCTGTCTGGAAAAAATCATAATTGCCTCTGTTTTTCATATTACATGGCTGGATACTTTCTGGAGACAGCCCATGTATGCCAGTGTTCACCTGGGGCTAGTGACTATCAAAAATTACTAGATTATTCGGTTTTATAGAGTGGGCTTCGCAAAAGCTCAGAACCAGAAGACAGAATCTTCTGCCAACCTCCTAGAAAATCCCATACGGAATGTCTGGCAGTAACATTCTGGCTATCTCATAAGAATTCCCAGGAGAAAAGGTTTATGACACTAACATGAAAAAAATTAATAATTATAATTACACCTTTTATTGAACATTGACATTACCAGACACTTTATAAAACTCATGTATGGGGGTTCCCTGGTGGTGTAGTGGCTAGGTTTTAGCACTCTCACTGCCACAGCCTGGGTTCGATCCCTGCTCAGGGTACCAACCAAAAAAAAAAAAAGACACCAGAAAACTCATATACATGATTTCACTTAATTCTTGCAACACCTCTATGAGAAGTGTAGCTATCCACATCTTACAGATGAAAAAACTGAAGCTCAGAGAGGGTCAGTAACTCAGCTATGTCGTCACAATGGACAGTAGCCCAGAGAGCATTTGGTCAGTGCAACTCAAAGACCACACCCTTTCTAATAAGCCAACACCCACAAACACCTCAATAACTGGCTCAAAGACAACTATGTTAATTTAGATGTTCTGTGAAAATGTCCCTATATGGTAAGGTAGAGAGTACTGCCCAGGGGATCTTTTCTGTTGTTTGCCACAGAAAGGGCCGTACCTGCACACTCGGGACCTAACCCTATGACAGAGATGGCAGCCAAATCAATGGTGAGGGACAACTGACTTTTGGTACAGGGGAAAAAAGAAGGTTCCCGCCCCATGTCATACCCTCAAATAAATTCTAAATAAATTTGGACTTAAAGACTTGAGGAACCAAACTCTGAAACTGTTAAAAGAAACAAGGCTATCTTTATGAAAGTCTTCTCAGGCGAGAGGAAGATTTCTTAAGACACAAAAATGTAAAAATTGTAAAAAATACTAAATGTGACTACATCAAAATTAAATACTTAGATGACAGAAATACCATACATGAAATTAAAACTGAAGCCACAGACTGGCAGAGATATCTGCAAGATGTATAAAAGACAAAAGATTACAGCCCAGGACATATAAAGAACTTCTCAAGTAGGTGGGGGAAAAAAAAAAGTAATAACCCTAAAAGGAAAATGGGCCAAGGTACCCAAGGGGAAACTCAAATAGCCAATCAGCATAAGAAAAGACGCTCAACCTCACTAGCACTGCAACAAAGTACTCAGACTATCAGACCGGCAAAAGTGAGAAGTCAAGCAATACCAAGTATGAATCAGAACTGGGAGAATTTTCATGTCTTGCTGGAGGTAATATAAACTAATACTCCTGTTTTGGAGAGTAATTTGGCAACATCTAGTTAAGCTCAAAAGTATGTCTATGAAGTATCAATTATCTTCTCTAGAGAAACTCCAGCTCATATTAAGAGTGCATTTATAAGGGTGTGCATTGCAGCACTGTTTATAGTAATGATAAAATGAAAAAAATCTCTTAAGAGTCCATCAAAGGAGGTAAATTTTGACATTTTCCATACAAAAAAATGTGACAGCAGTTAAAATGAAAACATTAGAATAACAGTTATTTATGTGACCCAGTTTCAGTAAAAATAGCAAGTTACAGAAGGAACAGACAGTGTGCTATATTCACGTAAAACTGAAGCCACACAATGACACAGTATTGTGTTGGAGACAACATGTGAACTCAAAGCATAAAACATAAGGGAAGAGGGTGACTGGTGAGGGTGAAGAGAGGTCTTACAATGAATAAATACATGTTTTATATGCAAATATGATGAACTACTAGCACCTTCCCATTCTGAGTCATGGGTGACCAGGGGTTTGGGATGGTTATTTTTTTTATTTTATTTTATTTTATTTTATTTTATTTTTTTTGCTTTTTGGTATGTGGGTAGCTCCCTGACTGGGAATCGAACCCAGGCCGCAGCGCTGACAGCGCCAACACCAAAGCCTTAAGTCACTACACCATCAGGGAACTCCCTGGGATGGTTATTTTTGTACTTTTCAATATGACAGAAATATGTCACAAAGGAGACAACAAAGGACAAAGAAAAAGTGAAGACTGGTTTAGACTGACACAGCTCCTGGGACTGGTAATTAATGCAGTGGGGACCCCAGGCAAATCAGAACCTGAGTGTTGGGCATAATTAACACCCTTGGAGCTAAACCCGCGGTAAATGAACAAGTCTGGTAAATGAACAAGTCTGTGTCTCGTCTTACTTCTGGCAGAAGAGCTGACCGCAGTTCCTGCAGTGGTGCCGTCTTTCCGTGAGAGAAAACCGCACGGAGCAGCCCGAGCAACTGTCACCTCCTTCGTCCTTCACCCAGTGGTCAGCAGCAGAACGGCCTGGCTGGTCACTCACAGACCAGCTGAAAACTCGGCCTCGACTGTCACCAACGAGGATCCTGCTGTGATCCCTGCAGGAGACACGACACAGGGTCCCTCAGGGAAGGCCTCAGCACAGCTGCGGGCCCTTCCTCGAACCCCTGCGGCTCTCCAGTTATCAGTGGGGGTGTGGGCGGCCATGTGGGCTGAGGGTATGAAGAGAGAAAAAGACTGAGCCGGAGGTTTATACTTCCATCTCAACTCACTTTGGATCAAACCTTGCCGTATCTTCCTCTGACTTATGTTCGAGCCACACAGGAAAATGCCAACGAAACCTGTGTTCCCCAAAGACTGGCCTGGGGAGTGTGGGCGGGCTAAGCAGATGACTCAGTGGGGGACAGTAGCTGGAAAAGGCCTGACACTCACTTGGAGACGCCCAGGGCGGTGATCTCCGCCGGGTGTGCATTGTCCTTCCGGTCGAAGGCTGTGTGCATAGTGAGCTTACTCCTGAACACCAGCTGCCGCTCCCACCGGTACCCTGGAGTGAAAAAGTGCAAGATGTGATGATGTACTAAAGTTAGGGACGCCAACACGTGACACAGGTACCCTAATATGGTGCTCTCAAAAGTTAGGGTACTGCAACACAGTTACAGCAGTTTTTCAGTTCTTAAACCAGCTGCTGCCTCAGTTGGAGGCAAAGCAATCTAGTTTAACATTGACCATGGGCCAGGTCACAGAGCATCTCATTTGCAAAGAGATACAGAGAAGGAGAAATCTTCCATGTACAGCGGTTCTCAACCTGTGGGTTGCGACCCCTCTGGGGGTTGAATGATGCTTTCACAGGGGTCACCTAAGACCATCGGAAAAACCTATCAGATATTTACATTACGATTCATAACAGTAGCAACATTACAGTAATGAAGTAGCAACGAAAATAACTTTATGGGGGTCACCACAACATGAGGAACTGTATTAAAGGGTCCGGCATTAGGAAGGTTGAGAACCACTAATAAAAACGACATAATTTCTCCACTGGAGGACCTTGCCGCTATCTCTACCAAAGGCAAAGTTATCTGTGATACAGTTTTACTTATTTATCTGTAATAATTTGCCTGTTTTCAAGTTTTTATGATTTGTGAATGAATGAAGATTTTGGTTTGAGGCAGTTTTCTTTAAAAAAAAAAAAAATGCCCACCATACCACAAACACCATTGTGGACAGGATCTCTAAGCCCATTTTGTACAAGAAAACATTTCAGAGGCCTACTCTCTGTGGGTGGCCCAGGTCACAGGGATGGGGCACAGGGAAAGCTGGAGACCACTGCCTCCTCCACCAACCCTCACATCACCCACCCAGAGCCAGAGCCAGACACTAGACTTCAAGTTACCAGGCTTCAATCTGCTGTAATTCCGTACTTCAATGGGGTTTGGGTGTGGGTGGTTAAGGGGACCCTGCAGATGGGCTCTGGTCTGGTTGTCTGAATAGTTCACAAATATGAAGCCATCTTTCTCATCCAGACTGAGCTGGTCGGACCAGCGCCTGGAATCATCGGAGCCACTGTCAGTACACCAGGTGGCCGTTGCTCGGCAGGAGGCCGCTCGGGGCCTGTGGCTGGTGCTGCTGGGCTGGCTGGGTGTGTCCTTGGGATCCTGGTTGATGCTCTGCTCATCGGCGTCTGAATCACTGCTGTCCTCATCCTGGGCTTCCTGCCCTGGGTAATAATGCATTGGGACAATTAGAAAACAGACGTCCATTCTAGTTAGACACAGCTTTGTCCCACTGGTATTTTTCCTCTACCAGTTAAGATACAACAGACATAGTATTTTAAGATAAGTATAACAAAAGAAAAAAAATGGCAGAATTTGCAGCTAGAAAATAGCAAAACAAAGGTAGCCTTTCTGAGGTCACAGAATGCTTTGGCCAGAACACTTAGCTTGGTGTTCATTCTTTACCAATATGCCCAAATTTACCTTTGCAAATTTCTCCCAACCTGCCTCACACTCCCTACCACAATCAGCTGGATGGTGCTACCTCTTCTCCATGCAGCCTGGCTCCTCCTTACAGCTAACTTTGTACATGGCATTGGTCCTGCCTAGAGCCACCTTCTCAATCTCTTTTCCGATGTTAGCTGTCTTTCAAGGCGTAGCTTAAACCAGGAGCATCCAATCTCTTGGCTTCCTTGGGCCACACAGGAAGAACTGTCTTGGGTCACACATAAAATACACTAACACTAACGATAGCTGATGAGTTAAAAAAAAAAAAAAAACAAACAAAAAACAAAGACTCATAATGTTGTGAGAAATTTGCAAATTTGTATTGGGCTGCATTCAAAGTCGTCCTTCGCGGGCTGCGGGTTGGACGAGCTTGGCTTCAACAATTCTTTCTCTAAAATGCTATCTGGTTCCTGCAGCAGAAAGTCATTCTCTCTCTTGTGGACTCGTTTAACACTGTGTGCCTCCCGTGCATTTGTAATTCTCACCCTAAACTATTACTATTGGACTGTCTTTCTATAAGACAGTGGTCAGTTGGCGAGGAAGGGCCGGCCCCAGTCACAGTGCTTTCCACACAGCAGTCAATATAAATGACAACACAGGTGAACAGATTACTGATGAAAGCTCAAACTTAGAATTTTGATTTTTTTTCTTCTTCCCATTGTTACGTTGCATTTCCTCACCTCAAATCTCTACTCTCTCACAATCAAGTCTACTGGAGAGAAACTTGATTAGAAACAAACGTGTATCATCAGAAAAATGGAGACAGAGCAAGAAAGAATAAGCATGCAAGCACCAACCCATGGCACGCACACAGAGGCTGCCAAAAAATGTATACACATTTTAAGAAAGGAAACAACTGTATTAAGATTGTAACAGTGGCAGTACTGTAACCTTCGCAAGGTTATGACACCTCATGGAGTTGTTTGTACAGTGCTGCCAACGTAAGCACATGGTGGCAAATTCATGAACATAACTGTCAGATTTGGGGGATGATGACAGCTCTGATGGCCATTTCAGAAAACAAGTTCCAAAACTGCTTTGAAGGACAGACTAGGCACTGGTGTCGGTGCATAGCTTTCCAAGGGGAGGACTTCAAAGGCGACCGTAGTGATCTTCAGCAATGAGCACTTTTTCTAGGGTGAGTTCATGAACTTAATGGTCAGACCTCGTGTGTCCCTAAACACCCAGATGACCTTATCAGGGGTGCTGCAGTTGACTATGTAGAAACTTACATGCACTAAAGTAATACAAGAATTAAAATGCCCTGTCCATCGGATCACTTCTGTTTTCTGGCAAAGAAAGTAAAAACTACTTCAAGTTCACAGAAAGAAGTGATTTGTGCATTCTGTTAATAAGCCTTTTCTCTTAGTAACACCCTCATATCGTCCAACTCACACTGAATTCCCAGTGTACAAAAATTAACCACAGAGAAACAATCTAAAGGTCAAATTTAAAACCCTTTCCGGGAAGACACTTGCAAAAATTGTTCTAAATCAAAGAGGGGTAACTTCTCTGGAGATCAGCGACTCAAACTGTATCTCAGCCTGGTTTTATGGCCAATCATTTCCAATCAATTATTCTGTATAGAAATAATCTATCTCTACAGTTCACTGAAAAATTTTGAAGTGTTTCACAAATAACAGGTAATAATAGAGGACAGATCACCAGGCTTCACTGTGAATGAATAACCTTCTTGAGCAGGCCCAGGGTGGGGACTGCAGTCAGCCTCTGTGACTAATTTATAAACACAATGGCACCCTGTCATCCCTACTGAGTCTGCCAAGTGATGGGTGGAACAGATGTGAGACGGAGGTGCGGGCCATTTGACTTGTCCAACTCTGCACCCTCCAGATCTTGCTGTGTATTTTTAGAATGGAAAGCCCAAGCTTCTGATACTCCGAGCTTCTGGTACCTATATTTCCTATGGGATGTGGAAATCAACCACAAGATGCTAATCACACCCAGTGCTGCCCAGTGACCTAGAGAACACTACCACGCTTCTGACAGCAATGTCTAACCTCGGGCTCTTGTTTATGTTGTCTGATGTAAGTTTACCCATCAGGACTTAAAAAAAATATGGAAACTCTTGAATACCATTTTAGAAAGCATTAAATACCTATTTGTGCTTCTGGACAATCTTCCTGCATTTCTAGGGCTTCAACAGGCTCAGGAGCTGGTGTTTCTGGAACTTGCAAAAACTCCATTCTCCAAAACTGAATTCAAACAATTTATATGTTAGTAGATGAAGATGGGTTCTCAGCATTAAAAAAAACAACTTAATTTCTAATATTGTGTATAATTAAAATTCCCTGTATCTTAAAAAATGTGTCAAGGGACTAACTAGCATGAACAATGCTTCCCAAACTGTGTTCAGTGAGAAGTTAATGGCTGTTTCATGGTAGGAGGAAAAGGATTGTGATCAAGAGAGTTTGAAAAACATGGGTCCAACTAAGTACACTTCTTTGTTTCCCACAAAAACATGTGAGAGCCTTGCACATACTGATATATAGTCGAGCTCCAGAATGCATTCAGTATGCAGGATCCCCACATGCATTTGGCTATGGAGCCCTTCATAATGCCCCATAGATGAATAATGTGGGGTGTGCCTGCTCTCTGAGGGCCGGGTGTGGTCTAGGACTGGCTGAAGACAGCCTCATTGTTACTCAGCATGCGTCTGTGACTAAGCAGGCAGCCATCATGCCTGCAGAAATGCTTTCTGCTTTTATAAGGTGCAAGTAAAGTAAAAAGGTACACACACAGAAAATCTCCTGAGATTAAGAAAACCCCAATATTAGAACAGACTATAAACGCGAACACTCTGCAGATTGCATTTTCTATAGAGGCCCAACACGGAAAACTAAGAGAAGAGTAACTGCCTACGATTCAGGCATCATGTCGGATTCTAGACCCGAAATGAAGGCGTGACGCCAAGACTGGAAGCATTTTCTAGCTCTGCCACTCTCTGTGGAGAAGAGACAGTTGCTGTTTTCCCAAAGAAACCACCTGGGGAGTTCCCTGATGGTGTAGCGGCTTAAGGCTTTGGCGCTGGCGCTGTCAGCGCTGCGGCCTGGGTTCGATTCCCAGCCAGGGAGCTACCCACATACCAAAAAGCAAAAAAAATAAAAAATAAATAAATAAATAAAATAAAAAAATGCAGAATCTCAGGCCCCATCAGATGGGCATTTCAGAATCAGTTTAACAAGATCACCAGGTGATTTGTATTCACATAATGGTTGAGAAGCCCTGACCCCAAAGAAACCACCTGACTGGCCAAAGAGCCAATACTTACACAATTCACATTTTCAGCAATACCAAGGTGACATGGAAATCATGTTTAAGTGACCCTGTGTCAGGTGGTGGTAGCACTAACAGATCTACCTAATGGGAAGAAGAGGCTGAGCCACTGACGTGCCCCATGTCTGATAACATGGTGGCCGAGGTGTTTGAGTCAGAGTGAGAGTTTGCTGAACCTATCAGAACCTGTTCAGGTGTCCTTCAATGGTGGACAGCTTCACAAATTTCAGGTGAACCAGGGCAGCAGAAATCCTAACGTGTTTCTCACAGCTGACTTACCCGAACAACACCATCTGAGTGTCCCGTCACTATGACATTCTGTGTGTCCCACTCGTTCATCTCCGACACGCAGCAGCAGACAATCTGCTGGCTCCGGCCTGTGAAAGTGTTCACACTCACGATAGGGTTGCCGTTGATGCTCCACACGTGGATATGCGTGCCAGCGCAGGACACAATGTCCCCCTGAGAAGGCAAAGAACAACCCTACTCACGCCATACTGCATTCCAGTGTCTGAGGCAAATTGAATCCTTGGCCTGGATCTCAAGAAAAACTTCAGTCCTTTGACTGGTGACTGGGTAATTTCTGAGGCAGCCTGGAATTCAGTGTTGGCTGACTTAAAAAACTACTCCAAACAGAAGCTTCTTTAAGAATTCAAGGTTGGGTGGTTGCTGCCGCCAAAGTGATCTCAAACGGAGACAAAGGCAGGGACCCTCTCACGCCATGTACGTTCCCAGCAGAGTGCTGAATAATATTTTATTCCTTGTCAAAGCTATCTGAAATCTGAGGAGGTGGTGAACTAGTCTTCTTCCTTCCATTGTTTTCAAAATCTATTTATACCTTTCATTTAGAGGCAGAAATCCACCTCCATTTAAATTTACCAAATGAGTCCAAGCACGAAAATCATAGGGTAGAAGGGAAATCTTTCAGTCTAGAGACAATTACACCTCTTCAATAAAGGAAAGGATGGAATCCTGGCAACACTGTAATAGTCTATTTTAAAATGTGTATTCACAGTAAAGGTGGGAGGATGAGGAAAAGAAAACTGGTATGTAAATCACTTCTTAGTGAACTGAATAAATTCAGAGACTCCCTGAGCTGGTAACTCAGGTTTTTATGACTTCCACAGACAGAAAAGAACAAACTTTTCCCTCAAATTCTAACAGGCTGGGATCTACCTAACCTGGAAAGAATACAACCCACTACTGTTAAGGGAATTAAGATGCTTTCTGAAACATCTACTGTGCCAGTTACTGTGGTGGACACTTTGCAATTCCCTTTCAACCTTGTGAGGGAGGCTATTTCTAACCCTGCTTTAGAGAGGATAAAAGTGAAGTGCACAATGCTTAAGGAACCTGTCTAATATCATAGAGCGAAGATTTAAACTGAGTTCTTTATGGCCCCAAAGCTTATCTACTATACCACGCTGCCTCTCTTATCCCTAAGACAGCCTGATTGTCATGAAGGTAGGTACTAACTTTAGAAATGACCTGGTGAACTGCATTACAGCCAGTAGGCACATGATAATCTGTAGAAACTGGAAGACAGTCAGCAAGCAGAGGAAAACTAAAAGCAGAACCAATACAACAAAGAAGGTTGGGAAGGCAGGGTGCCATGATAAGGAGGCTCCGAGGTTTTCTAACCCACTGCCTGTTTTGGACTTGCTACTGTTCTCTCCCTCCTTCTTTTCCTCCTGTGCTCTTCTTCTACCAAGATGAAAGAACCAAACTAAAATCCAAACAAAGGTAATACTTAGCAGAGCACTGCCATGTCTACCTCTGTGTCAGCCACTGAATCACATCTGACAAGAGCGTTAGCAGCTGAGCTTTAATTAATGGTCTCCTCTCTGTGAGAAAAGAGAGGCAGCCTCTCCATTCCGCACTACTTAAGGCTTTGTTCAATTCCTCCAGGGCACCAGGCATTAGAGCCTATCAGGGCTGAGCAGTAAGGGGAGGAATTAAAGGGCAGCTGCAAGGTAGCTTAGGCCCCAAATGCAGACTTCCGTCAAGCAGACTTGATACTGGCTGCAAAGATATAACACGAACAGAAATTTCTTCCTGAGTTATTAAGAGATTACAAAAGTATCTTTAAAAAAATCAAACACTTACGTAGTGTTTGCAGCAACAACTGCTAATCCAATGGGTGTATAAATAAAATCTTCAGTATTTAAGCTAAGAACAACCCCAAAACAAAGTGCTCAAAATAGTGCAATCAAGAATCTGACTCAGAGCAACACTGCCGGATCAGAGCTGCTCTGTTGCACTGACATTTTCGTAAAGCTCTTGGGTACAAATGTTTGCAGGGCCAGCCCAAGAGACTGTTCTAAAAATATCGTAAGCCTTTCAAATATACCGAAAAAAGAAGCTGACTCTTTTATACCCTACGCATTGCTAACTCTGATTACTCTTACTATTATCAGACACGCTAAGTCTATTCCCTAGAACTTGGTTTGTTTCCTTTTCCTTTTCCTTTGAGTTACTACAAGGTATTTGACTAAAAGCATCATGCTTAATATCTTCTGGTAGAAATAAAAGATGCATAATTCCTCAAAAAGAAAGCTGTCTGATGTGGCTAGAACTACTCTGTGTCACGCAGGGTGATCCTTGCCAAGGCTAACGGGTACGAGGGGGAATGGGTAGGTCGAGATACGAAGTGATGAGGCTGGAGGCGTTCTAGTTGGCTTGCAACACTGATTTGCATAGGTGTGCATAACTTATCCATTGGATGCAGAGACCTAAATTTTTGTAAACCTACCCTTAGCGTCTCCCGTTTACCAACACACCTTAGCAATGACTACCCTCCTCTTGCCCCACCTGAAGATGGCCTGGGCTGCATGGGAGGCTCCTAGGCTAGTGCATTTATTTTATCCCAACTCATTTTATTTACCTGTATATAGGTTTCAAGTGTACAATTCCATAATATAATACATCATCTATGTATTCATTGTGTATTCACCACCCAAAGTCAAATCCTCTTCCATCACCTTATATTTTTAGTAATTTATTTACGTTGGCTAAAACTATTTGTTTTCTCCTACACATAAACTGAGAGGACAATTTAGTACTTACTGTTAATTCATTGATACAAAGAGCAGAAACTGGAGCTCGATGGCCTCGGAGTTGGGTTAGAAATGACAGTTTGTTCAGATCCCAAATGATGCAGGTTCGGTCACGGGACCCGCTGACGATTATGTGATAGGCTAATGATGCTGTGGCACAGGTGACAGTATCAGTGTGGCCAAGTAAGGCCTACAAAGGAAAACAGAAAACCAGGCTGATCACAGTGGCAATGTTCCTTAAAGGATTCCAGAAGATCCCGATGTGCTGGGAAATGCCAGGTATGCATGCTGAGAGTGAGAGCCTGGAGTACCAGTACCTGGAAAGTGTTCATTCTCTCCTTGGCCACTGTCCTTGCCTCATCCCACCAAGGGAAGGAGGATTCTGGAGGCTCTAATCTCCATTTTTATGCTTATTTCTTATGCTATTACTTGGGCCAGTCAGTATCTTAGAAAGGGAGACCGGCCCCTGAAAACCAGCTTGGGTTTCCTCCTACCATTTCTATGTGGAGATGTATCAAATATGGCCCCCCAAATACAGATTTAAATGCTGAATCTCTTCTTTCATGCCATCAACTCCTGTTAAGTCTACACTTGGATGGATTTAAAAAGTATGTATAAACTGTGAGAACTGCTTGATTGTGGGTCATGGTTCTAGAAGATAAAACAAAACAAAACAAAACAAAAAAAACGTGGTCCTGATATGTCTGCTGAGCTCCTGTTACTGAACCAGAGACATCTGGACATCTGTGCCTGAGAGAGACTCCTTCTTCAAACTAGAATGAGAGATTTTCTCTTTTGCTGGCATATGAAGCGAAACAGGACCCAGGGAAATGGCAATGTGGGAAAATAGTTATTTTGAAGAAAAAGACTCAGATTACTGTTAGGAGTTCCTAACAGTAATCTGAATTTCCTATGTAAATGAGATGACTTAAACTACATTGTCAACGTTATTATTTCTTGATGTCAAGACTGTAACCCTTTATGTGGCTTACCTTTAGACCCAGCAACCAGTAAAGTTTCTGGCCCATACAGATGGTTGTTGGTATAAGCACATGGGTTCAATTCTTTCCTTAGATATTTAAGACACCACAGTCTGTTTGCATCTGGCTTTAAAACAGCTTTGGAGTTACAGAGAACTGAATTTACATCCTGGCTTTAATCATTAAGAGTGACTTGGGCACTTAAACTTCCTAATTGTGGTTATTTTCAGGTATAAATTGGGTTAATCATTACCTTGTAGAATTATGATGACTGGAGTTTTAAATTTTGAAAACAGATAGCACAGTGCCCTGAACATAGTATGTGCTCAATAAATGGTAGATATTATTGTCACACTATTTTTCAAACTTGTATCATAAAAAACACTTAGATGTACACTCCATTAAAAAATTGTATGATAAACTCAGCCACAAATCAAATATTAAAAGATGGTGGTTTAATTATAAAAGGAAAACTTTACAAGAATCAATATAGAAGTGATCAAAAATCCTTATTAATAAAATCATCAATAGTTCTACTGAATACATTCATGAGTTTGTCATGTCTTTAAGGATATGATAAATGAGGAAAGAGAAAAACAAAAGAATCAAAGACTTAATGCTCCAGCTGAATGAAAATCACCCAGAAAGAAAATTAATATGCATCAATAGCAAATATAATTTGGTTTGCAAAAATTCAACTGACATATAATTTGTGAGGAACATTTATATTACTTAAATATATTTAAAAATATATTAAAGACAGCTTGCTTCACATTTTAAAAAAGGACCAGCTTATATCATTTTTAGAAAGAGTATGTTCTGATTTCATTTCCTTTATTTTTTAGACTTATTTTTAGCAAAAGAATACATATTTTTTGGTTTTGTCCATTATATCTGAAGTGCCTTGGAAATAAGGAAAGTTTCTAGTTTCCCAAGAATGGAGACAGCTATGATGGAAAGCATCCATCTTCTGCCTGGTTTGTTACCTGTTTGAGAGTGAGAGTCTTAGCCTTCTCTTTCGAGGTGCCCATCTCCCACACACACACAACTGTGCTAGTTCCACCCGTGATGACCAGCTTGGGGTTGGGGCAGATGGCACAGAGAACCTGGCCCCACTCAGACAAACATTCATAAACAGTTACTGCCTGCAAAATAAAACAGATGAGACAAATGCCGTCAAGTACTACAAATGTCTGAAACACAACAAGGCTAGTGAGCGAAGGAGAAGGCTATCTAGGCAGGGATCTCATAGGCAAATGCCTGTGTACATTCTGGGCTGGTTTTAATTTAGCAACGTTTTCCCCGAAGCTCTCTCTACCCTGAACTACCCTATATAGCTCCTAACTAAAGCTGCCGCTAAAAAGCATAATGCCCCAGGGTCTCCAGTTTCTCCAGACAGGAAAACAATGTTCAGATTTCTCTGAAGTCTGTGAGATGCTCTGTAAAATGCAGGGGGATAATCTGGTAAAAAGGACGTGTTTGTTGTAGCCACTTAAAGTAGGAAAAGCCTGAATACTGCTGTTTAATGAGAATGTTGACTAAATAGAAGTGTATTACAGTGCAGCATACAGACTTACACAGACTGTATCCCTCCCATATTCAGGATACTACGTAGTACCTCTCCCAGGAGATACTAATGGGACTCGAAATGTAGCGGCTCCTTCTTGGGGGTTTCCTGTCAGCCATTTAAGAGAACTGAAATGATAAATTTGCCAGATGGTGACTCCCCAAAAGGAGGCTCTTATGGTTGGTAGACATGTTGACTACCTGGCGGCTAGTACCTCCTAGAGGAATTCTTTGAGTAGGAGGGAAACTGCTAGCCGCCAGTATGTAGCTTTCCAGAAGAGGCTTGCTCGGCTGGAAAAATGACTTGGTCGCTAGCTCTTTCATCCTGATCTGATGCAAAGAAGTTCTCTCTTTCTTTGGGCCTTGGAGGGACAGCTGATGAGCTCTTGGCCTGGACTCTCCCCATCCCCATACAGCAGGATTTCCAGACCGTGAAAGAGGGAGGCGAAATGAGTGAGCAAGAAACGATGCAAACCTTGTCCGACTCATAGGTTCCCAGCCGGCAGCTAAGGTCTGCGTAGCCCCAAGCGAAAGTTTTGTTCCAGGTTGGTGGGATGAGCACCTTATTCTGTTCCACTGCAAGAATACCTTTATCTGTACACACTATTTGTCCCACAGGCTCTTTAAGTTCTATAAAAAACAAATCAACACATTAGAATAAATAGGGACAGGAAAAATAAGACTCCATTTTTTTCCCATAGGGGATGGTAATCTCAAATATTCGTGCAAATCAAGAATCCTGGCACCCATATTAAGACAAAATGACCTTAGAGGCAGAGCTTGGCTTTTCAGTCTCACACAGCCTGGCAGGGGCAGACATGGACCCTGACTGCTGTTCTGCAGGGCCTCTCCGCAGTCAGCCTGTCTTTGGACACTGTGGTTTGGCTGCTAGTCATCAGGCCCGCGTTCCTGATCTCCAGGGCTGTACAGAGCGATGGGGGTGCTCCCTGAAGTGTACACACAGATTTTCAATAAGCCACTGGTCATCCTGTAGGAAGGCCATGACATCCCCTGAGCTGAGAGGCTGGGGCTCCCTGCTCTGCCCTAGAATGCTGCCGGCCACACCAGTGCTCCAGGACCATCGCCAGAAAGCAACCGGGGCGGGCACAGGGTGGAGTCTGGGTAATAGGCAAAACGGCCCGGAGCTGGTGGTCAACACAATTAGCCAGACTTTGACATCCCAACATTTATGTTTCTTTAAACAACAACTTTAAGACTGCAAAAACACTTCCTCATTCTAAAGAAAAAAAATCCAGAAAAAAAATTCTAGATTACCTCATGATAATACTAATTAAAAGACAGATGCTTTCAGCTGACATATTAAACATGCAGTTAACTGATATTTCTAAATTGGTAGAACAGGTACAAATGAAGATGAGAGAAGTTTTTCTACATATATAAAGTTAGCTATACGATTTGGTATTTTAGAGCTTTCACCATCTTAGCAGGGAGTAGAAACCGTTTATTCATTTAAATGCAAAATCCAACAGGCCAGAAAAGGAAAAGGAGAAAAATCTAATTTAACACAAAAATTATAGCCCTTATGACAAATTACACTATTGTTGAAAAGCAAATTTGTTATTACTCAACTAGGATTATTAAGTAATTCCATCACCCTACCTTTTACTGGCGTTAGAGAAGGCCTCAGGTTGTCTAGATGATGAAAAAAGATCTTGTCACTTGTAGATCCTGGTGGGACAGAGACTCCTACACTGTCGCCGTTGAGTCGACTCCTCACTCGCTTTGGTGGATGAGGTTTTTTAAATAACTGGTATGAGAGAAGATGGCACATTTTATAACAAAAGGGAACACTTATTAAGCCCCTTTATATAGCAGGCACTATGTTTTAATTTCACTTAAGCTTCATAACAACCACCAGGTGATGTATTGCTGCATCTTACATTTGGGGAAGAAATTCTAAGAGGTTCAGGATAGCAGAGATCTCAACCTTAGTCGGAAACAGGGCTACGATTCTCCATGAGTTATCATACTACACTGATTTCATTGACTTTTCAAAAGTCAATCTACTCAAACTACAGTCAACTGACAATTATTTCCCAATAATATTTAAAACTTAACAAATTCTTTATAGCTCAACATTATTCTGTGCCACTGAGGGCAGGGAGACTTTCTATTTGGGCGATTTCCGGCTTCCACAGGGCCTTTATCTAGGTGACATCATTTTGATCTTTTTTATTTTATTTATTTATTTTTTAATATGTGGGTAGTTCCCTGGCTGGGAATCGAACCCAGGCCGCAGCTTGACAGCGTGGAAGCCTAGCCAATACACCACCAGGGAACTCCCTTTTTTTTAGGTGCTACCAATTTGCTTAAAGTGTGACAACTGCTGCCTTTTCACTTTGTTATGTTGTAAAGAAAAAAAAAAAAAAAGAAAATATTTGGCATCTCTGTTCAGTATTTCTACAGAATTAAAAAGGATTAATGTACATTTAAGATTACTATTTTTCAAATAGTTCATCTTCAAAAGCGGCATTGAGTTATTTATGTCAGAAAACTGATGTTTGAGGAAGGATATATTTGGAAAACCTTACAGAAAATGAGATTTAAGATGAATACAAGACCATCACATTTTGTGAATCTGATATTCTAAATTTTGAGAATAGAAAAAATGTTTTGTACAGAGGAAGATAATACATTTTAAGCTCCCAAACATTTATACATATTGTTCCTATTTTATTTTATACAGACGCACAGTATTAGAGTTCTGTTGTTTTCTATAGAAGTTACTAAAGACATGGTTTTGAAGTTGTATAAAAAGACCCACACACTTTAAAGCACGTTCATGAATGAACATGTGCTGAAGAACTTTTATATGAGGACCTAAGGACAGAGCACAGAGGTAACAGATATGAAACTCAGGTTTCCCTAGGATTGCTACATATTTGGCAGGACTCTCTATTAGTCACTGCAATGTCCTAGAAATACTCAAACAGGTAACAAAAATCCTGCTATAGTGCATGCGTTTTGATTTTTTTTTTTGTTGAGAGTATTTTTCCCAGAGGGTAGGAAACATGGTTTCTGCACATGTAACCCTCATGGAAAAAAAAGGTTTTAACTGAAATTCTTCCACTGTGATTAGTGTTTATCAACAAGCATTTCACTTTAAAAGCAAACATGATTCCTTTGTTAGGGGATTAGACTGTGCTTGGACAGTGCAGGTGGAGGCTATCCCGCTGTCTATCAGTGTTTGCATGTACAAAGACTTGCCATTTGTTCTGTGTGTTCCCACCTATTAACCCTGGAGAACTCAAAGTTCTCCAAAAAAGAAATCCAGGAAAGATATCTGAAGCAAGAACAGAGAAAGATAGCCATGGCCAAGGTGTACAGGCCGGGTACTTGGCAAAACGGGTGGTCTGAATGGCCCAGCTAAGCCTTGGTATATCCCACCCTCCAGGTGTGCACTGGACAATGGGGAGGAAGGGAATGGAGTCTCTTAAAGGAGGTTTGCTCATTCCTGAAGGTGATTAGAGAAGCTGGTGGATGGCTGGTTCCACTAAGCACTCCCAAAGCAGGTAGTCTCACATCACAGGACTTATCCTACCTCTCTAATCCAAACCAGCACTGTCTGTTCCCTGAACTACTTAGGACAAGAGGTTCCGCAGTGGTCTTCTGCTCCTAATTTGGCTCCCTTACAGAGTGTGTGCGTGGTGTGTGTGATTTCGTTTCCTGCCGCTAGTCGGCACTGGCTTCCTAGTCAGCGTGTACTGTGGCCCCTGGCTCTGTCTGCTGCCTGACTATGCTCCTCCTGTCATCCTGCCAGGTGTTATGCAGGTGCAAGAAAGCATGCCTTGCACTAATCTATGAGGGAAAATTCTCTTTGGACAACAAAATTTCTATTTATCTGGATGTAAAAGGGAGGAGAAAGCAATATTCTAGTAACCCGATGGGTGATACTTATGGTTCTTCATTGAAAACTTAGTCTAAACTTAATTACTATATGGTCATCAATCACTGAAAGAAATATTACAGAGCTTAAAAAAAATCAAACAGAGAACCCTGATGATATGAACATCCATACCTGTTTAGGAATTTGACCAAAGTTATTAATGAACCCAATGGTGGCTGTCTCTTTTAGTGGGTCATTTATGTTGTAGATATCTACTTGACCCTCATAAAACAGATGATGGAAGACATTTACAGCTTCGACTGCAGCAGGGCCTTGCTGTTTATAGCCAAAGATTAAGTCAATCCACTCATGCAGATGGGCACTCACATAATCACATTCCAAAGCCTGTAATTTCAAACACAGGTTCAGTCACTGAATGACACTTATTATTCTCTCAGAAAGTCAAATTGGCCAGCGGTCAAGAGGGACTAAAGAACTAAAAATCCTAACAACAGTATTAGTAACTTGACTTCTCTCTGTATTGTGGTCAATGAAGCAATGAAATCCAAGTTCCACTGCCAAGTGTACGCCCATTACCTCGCGGTGGACTCTGATGAATTCTCGTGGGTCCCCTTTTGCCCAGGGTGGAAGGATAACATCTCCCAGCTTGGTGCCATTTTGTTTACAGCCTGAGCAGTTGGGTACATTAAGAAAAAAAGGGAAGAATGCGATCAATAGTGACTTCATATTAAAGTAACAGAGAAACAGTAGGGTTAGAGTCATTACCAGAAGTATGAAATTTTACACCAGAAGAGACCCTCAGCAAGCACCTACTCTGGTATTTTTCTCAGACTCTCCTCCATGCACTTTCTTAGAGAGATTTATGAAGTGTGAGCAAAACTGAGGGGCCCTCGAGATCAAATGACTTCAGGAAATGCTGAGTTATACAAAGTTAAACATGTTCCTTTCCTGTAAAACTCCCCAGAGGCACTGGTCTTCTCTAGGAGGGGTATTAGACACAACATTTTGGAAATTTAATTGACCACAAGGCTCCTTAGTGAAAAGATTTGATGGGGCTACTGTTTTGAGTTTGGAAAAACCCTTCAAATTCAATCCCCTTAGGATGGGTCATTTGGAAGACCATTAGCGATTATGTTAAACTCTTTATTTTTTTTAGGCTTTTCCAGAATGCTTAAAGCTTGGTGAGTCACTCATTAGCTGGTAACCAGTACTGGATTTCTCATCTTAATGTTTTGACAAAATTTTGCTATTCACAAGGAGGTGGTTATTGAAAGAATACTGAACGCCTCGATCACTTTTGGTTTGAATGCTCTCTTTGCTTAGGAGGAATGATGGCACCACTGTCTCCTAGACATACTTGGAATACATGTGCTTTCTTGTACTTCTGATTCTGAAAATCTTCAGAGAGCGCAGTAGACCTGATATGTATTTTGCTGTGAGAATTCTCATTAAAAAAGTGAAATCTGAAACAGTGGATTTGCTGTTAGTGTATCATGTAATAGAAAAACATTTAGAAAGACTTTGGGGCTACCTGGCAGAAACAAAAACATCAAGTTGTGATAATGCATATCAAGTGGCATTTATTCCATGTGCTTTTGTTATGTTAATGCATTGTTAAAATAATGTATTCTGCTACTTTAAGTCATAGTCAGCTAATCTCTAAAATATTAATGAAACCATCTGCTATGAAATCTATCCATGACAAAACACATTAAATAGGACTGGCATTGAAAGAAACAGGTTTTCTTTTTCTTTTTTTGAAACAACACCAAAAAGTTAACTTTAGCTTACAGAGTTTTCCTAGGTACAAATCAGATGATCACTGTAAAAAATCGTTCTATAAACAATAGTGCTGACTCACTAGCTTAACAGCAGTTGGTTAGACAAATAGTTGTATTAAAAATTCTCAGAGAAGTGCAATTGCTCAAATTTAAAACACAAAGGCAGTTCCCAGTAAGGGCCAACAAAAATATTTCCCTTAGAACAATCTTGTTTCATCATTGTTACTTGATGGCTTATTTACAATGTGATATTAAGTGAGAGATACAAAAATCAGTTTATTGTATAAAGGAATGTCTTGACTTGGCTGGAGAAATTACCATAAAACAATAAAACGTAAAACAATGAAGTTATTACAACCTCTCTCCCCATTTTTATACCCTCACTCCAGTTCCCCTGAAATGCCCTCCAGCTCTAACTTTTTGATAATAAGAGGTAAGTAGTAATTCCTATGTGAGATATAACCTACTTTTCAAAATTTTGCTTATAATCCCTAAATAATTATGTGATGTAACTGTATCTGATCAGCACTACCTGCAGCTCCCCTTCGTGTACGTCCAAGGGTGTAGGACCAGAGGACAAGGAGTGAATGATACTAATTCCAGAAGTAGGCAAAAAACCCACATACTTTTTCCTTTAAAATATCTACTATCTTCTCTAGGTGGAGAGGCAAACCATGTTCTATTATTTTATTTTCTTTTTAGTGAGGTAAAATTCACATAATATAAAATTAACTACTTTAAAGTGAAGAGTTCAGTGGCCTTTAGTATCATTACCATGTTGTGCAACAACTCTTCCTCTCTAGTCCCCAAACATTGTTATCATTTCTAGAAGAAATCTTGTAAGGGTTAAGCAGGTGCTCCCCATTCCTCTCACTCTGCTGTTCCTGGTAACCACACCTTTTGGGTACTCCATATAAATGGAATCACTTAGCACAGGTTCATCCATGTCGCAGCATTTGTTAGTACTTCCCACATTATGGTAGAATAATATTCCATTATATGTATATTCTACAATTTGTTTATCCATTGACAGACATGTGGGGCTGTTTCTACCATTTGGTTATTGCAGACAGTGATGATGTGAACATGCAGGTACAGGTTTGATTCCCTGTTTCCAGTTCTTTTGGATATATACCCAGGAGTGATATTGCTGGGTCACATGATAATTCTATGTTAACTTTCTGAGGAACTACTAAACTGCTTCACAGGAGCTGAACGAATTTATATTCCCATCAGCAAATGATAAGGGTTCTAATTTCTCCTCACCTTGCTATTTTCTGTTTGTGTGGGTTTGTTCCATTACAAGCCATATTTATGTATAAAGTGGCACCCTGTTGTGGTTTTGATTTTCATTTCCCTAATGAATAATGATGAGGATCTTTCATATATTTATTGGCAATTTGCATAATTCCTTTGGAGACATGTCCATTCAAGTTCTTTGCCCATTTTTAAATTGAGTTATCACTAGACACTTTTAAGATATATCATTTGCAAATATTTTCTCCTATTCTGAAGGTTTTCTTCTTCACTTTCTGCATAATGCTCTTGGTGCAGAAGTTTTAAATCTTGATCAATTCCAATGCATCTTTTTTCGTTTTTGCTGCTTGTGCTTTTGCTATTATCTCTGAGAGTCCAATGTCAAATACAGGATCATAAATATTTAACCCTACGTTTTCCTCTAAGAGTTTTATGGCTTTAACTCTTATAACGCAAATGATGTTTTTAAAATGTGATTTCATGGAGGGGAGATGATTTGTCATGAAGGCAAGCATGACAAAGATACATTGCCTTTCTTTTATTTACTTATTTAAAAACGCAACATTTGGTTGGGTTTGTAAGTAGTCTGACTAGAACATTTCTGCAAAACGATTATTATCACAGATCCAGTGTTTCTGGAAGATTGAGGGTAACTCTTTCTGTACCTCTCCACCTCTGTCTCTTTGAAAGCGGTGTCACTAGGGAAAACAGTACACTTTCCAAAGGTGAACTGTAAATGAACATAATGAAACCCTAATGTGCATCTGTATTCAAATGCTGTGTATACATTTCTTGTTTTTCTCTGGTCACCATGTACTCTTTTCCTTTCAGTAACCACTTTCTCCAACTCTAATTTGGTGTCTTTAGTTGCTGCTGCTCAAGGGTGAACTCTAGGCTATTTTTTTTTTTTTTTTTTTTTTGGGTAGTTCCCTGGCTGGGAATTGAACCCAGGCCATGGCATTGAGAGCGCTGAAGCCTAGCCACTACACCACCAGGGAACTCCCTGAACTCCAGGCTTAATCAGAGGCTATGAAACTCAAAGTCAGAACTTTCGCTGGTGCTATAGAGAGAATCTTATCTTTCCCATTGGACATGGAGCTATAATTTCACAAGATTAGAGCCACTGATTCATAATTAAGTAAAAATTTTTTTAAAAAATTCAAAGAACAATGACTCGAATGTATTAGATATGAATAGTTCCCTGAATTTTCTGTTAATGAAATGTTTTGAGGTAGTAATGATTTATAAGTTGAACTGTTAAGTACAGTATAAAATTTGGGGTATGAAAACCTATGAACAATATTTGGCAGGAATATCTCACAGTGGAAACAATGGAATTTTGATATGTTTTAAAAGAAATTCCCAGAAACACAAATCAGCAAACTATGTTGTAAGAAACAGTAACCAAAGTCAAATCAACTTCCTGTAACTGCTAGACAACATACAAACAAAATAATATTTCTCCTTTTTATAAATGTTGATTTGGTCCTATTTTTCTAGAATCAGTACCCTAATAGGGTAAATAAAAGAAATTTAAAGTTATTCTGAAATTCTAATTTTAAAAACACATTAGCATACAAACTGAGAATGCCTCAAGGCATACATAATTTTAAAACAATACATGAAAAATCTGGATACACCATGCTTCGCTAGTAACAGGTTTTACAACTATAATAATTTTCAAATAAATTTTACCTCACCTTTGTTTTCATTGATAACAGTATCCTGACCATTTGATGTAATTTGTTTCAATTTATAAATGTTTCCCAGACTCTAGATTTAATATTTTTCTTTTTATATGTAATTACAACACACCTAATTATAGTAGATAGCAGTAGCTGAAAACACAAGGACGTCCTGTCAGTGTGTACTGCACACATCCTTCAGAAAAGTGACATGTCTCTCTCTCTTCCTGGCCAGCATTTCTAAGATAGTGCCATAGCTCTACATACCTAGATCAAAATTGTTGGAATTGAACAGGAATTCTGGTAAGTAAAAAAATTCTGGGATCAGTTCTTTTACGTCTGCCATGTTGTGCTTTGATGCTGAATACCAGGCCTCGCGCACACTGTGAAACATCCGGTCCGCCAGGTCAAAGTGGCCTCCCTGTGGGCAGAATGAAAAGGCACCTCTCTGTTAGAGAACCACTCCCACCTCACAGCTCCCGTCTAGCTCAAGGGTTTGAAAGTCCCACAAAAATATGTTTTGTGACATTTCCACTTCCCATTATTTTGGGAAGTGGATTAAATATTCTTTTTGTGATCATTTAAAGTGTTAAATACATAACAGAAAAGAAAATTAATCTACTTCTTCTCTCTGGGGTACTCCTTACAAAGGGTGCTCAGTGTATTTGTTTTGTAATTAAAGTGAAATCCAAATACAAGGACTTTAATAAGTGACTTAAAAAATTAGTTTTTAGAGAGAAGCAAGACTAAGAAATATGAGCTCTTCCATGGCTTGATGATGCTCATAAAAAGATTGTAATGTAGTTGTCTACAGTTGGAGATAGTCAAGTTATATATGTGTTGGACTGATTTCATAAATTAACCTGACAGTCAAGTGCTCGTACCAATGAGAATTAAGTGGAGAACTAGGAAGGTGATAAAACAAATTCAAATAGAAATGAGAAGTCTTCTGTTTACACAGCTTCACAGATAGACCACCCCCTTCTTCAATCAAACTCATTATGTTTTTAGTAAACACAGAGTATTTGTTTTTATGATGAAATTCACCAAGGGAAAATGCCAAAGTTCTTGCAATGGCCATCAGAACTGCTACAATGTGACTTGTAACCTCTATGATCTCATCTTCTATGACCTTCGCCCACACCTACTCTGCTCCAGATACATTGGCTGTTCCTCCAACATCTCAGGCACACACCTGACTCAGGGCCCTTGCGGGGGCTATTCCCTCGGCCTGGAATACACTTCCTTCAGATACTGGCATGAGTGACTCCCTCATCTCCTTCAAGGTTTTGTTCAGATGTCACCTTTTTCAAGGAGACCTACCCTGAATACTCTTTAAAACTGCACTGCGACCTCCCCACATCCCATTCCTGCAGTTTCCATCCCCCTTTCCTTGATCCATATTTTTCTGATCATTTATCACATTCTAAAATGCTTGACAATATATTTATTTTGTTTATCTCCCCCAACCAAAATATATTAGCTCCACAAGTCAGGGCTTTTGTTTTTATTCACTGATGTCCTCCAACCACCTACACCAGTGCCTGAATAAATGAAAGAGAACGTGGAGAAAAGCAATGATAATAAAGAAGACAGCAAACAAGTTAGGCAATATTACTCATCTTTAATTGTTGCTGAATACAACCAGTTAAGGCTGAATTCCATATATATGGCTGGAAAGCATATGCTACTTGCTAATTTGACTAAAGGACCTTGGCACTTGTTTATTGTAAATGAATTTTGGTTCATTCATCAATTTTGGTCCAGCAAAATTTCACTTTAATCATGTTTGACTACTTTTGTGACTGAAATGTCACAGGTCTTCCTATAAGGCAAGATGACTAATTTTTTTTTTAAAGCAACAACTTTAAATAGAAAGAAAGCTTGTATAAAAATGGCAAAATTCTAAATTTAGAGTTTTACCTGTAGCCTTAAGAATATCTGTGTGAAAGGCTCCATTCTTACTAGGTATGAAGCCACAATCATTGCAGATGAATAGTGGGTCCCATAATGGTAGGCAGGAGTTTCACCTGTTCAAGGAAATTAAAAAGAGTCCACATAGAGAATCCTGTTAGGCTTAGGTTTTCTTTGTTTCCTTAGTTTGTTTTTGCTTGTTTGCAGGGGACATATGATAAACATTAAACATAATAAATAATAAGTAAACTGGAGAGTGTTTCAGAAGATAGTCAATTTTTTTTTTTTTTTAATGAAAAATGTTCTGAAAAGTACCTCAATAAAATTATAAGAGTCAATAAATGAAAATGTAGTTCCTGGCGTAAACATGATTCAAAATAAAGGCACGCTATGATGCGAAATTTCTGACCTACACAAAGCAGACTTAGTTTTCTGCCAGCACCTGACAGGCTACCTAAAAAATCCCTTCTAAGCATGGTTATCAATTGGCATGAAAAGTCTGCTCTTTTATTCCGACAGTTGTATCGATGTGTTACTATAGGTGGAATGACATATGAGCAATTTGGGGAAAGATGCAAGGATGTCAGCCCACTAAATAATGACTTACTTTTGAAATTAAGTGCAAAGTCCAATGACAAGGAAAGTTACTTACCATTGGGATCTTCCCAGTCTTTATACCGCTTCTTATATTGAGCTAATCGTTCATCTGTCTGTGCTCCCATCGGCTTAGCCAGGTTTCTAAATGTCTTGGGATTAGTAAGATCTACCTCCTAAAATGCAAAACAATACTCAATTCCACATTACTATATGCCCTTTATTCTCACGATGTGGCTACAGTAGACAATAGTGATTTATAAATGTGGTCATATCTATGAGGTCACAATGGCAGAACTGGACTCCAAAACAATGCTATGAACCTACTGGTTATTCATTCACACTTTATAGGCAGCCTGTTAACTGATTCCATTTGAAGACAAATGATTTGGAAACTAAATGTTCACAGAGGAAGGCACTCAGGATCCATGTGTGAAGATGAGAAGTAAGAGGGAAAATCCTTCCCAGGCTTGGCAAGGACACAGCAGGAGACTGGGGACACAAAAGCCCCAATTCATCTTTATTGTCTCTCACACAGGTAACTGGAGGATCAAATCTCCTCTCTGTTCTCTTTCCCTCCTCCCCTGTTTCACTCCAACTTCACTTCTGAGCATTTCCTTCTTAGAGGTGGTTGGAAGTGAAATGAAGTGGAGCACTCAGAACATTTGTTCATCTCTAAAAGACATCAAACCAGATCAAGTGACTTCCAACTGAATCTTTCAGTCTACCAGAGATTATTTTAAAAGCCCATCTCTAGCTGACCTAATTCATACATAAAAGGAAACCAAAATTTACCTCCTGAAGAGTTTTAAATGTAGAAACATGTATCTGTGGGATATTTAATTTGTGTCCTTTTTATAGGGCATCATGACCGACGAATTTTGTCAAACTTGTATTTGGGCAGGAGAAACGGCTTGACATTTATGAATAGAAATCAAGTGAGCACATTTGTCCCTTCAAAACCTATACACAAAATAACCTCATGAATACTTCTTTGGTTAGTCAACAGACACTGAAGTGTATACTAAGTACCCGGCATTGTTCTAGAAGTTGGGAATTGAGAGATACATGTTAGCCTTTGTGCTCAAGGACCTCGCAGTGTTTGTAACACACTGTAAAGTATGTACCATGACACGACTTGAAGGCAGTGTGCGAACATGAGAAGAAGGAAGAGGACAGACAGGACAGAAAGCTCCCAGAGGTGAGACTTGAGTGTCTCGCAGGACGACGACGTGGAGCTAGCCAGATGGATGTGCAAGTGGGAGATAAGATGTGCACGGGCATTAGGGAGAAGGCCAGGCAGGGAGCGTAGCACATGCAGGGTTAGTGAGCAATGCCACAGGGAGATGAACAGGATAGTCCACAAGAGAAGTCCTAGGAGGACCTGAGAGAAAGATATGTAAGAGCCACTTGGTAAAGGGCGCACTACTGAGGTCTGTAAATTCTCTCCAAATTGTGATGATGAGTCACTGAATCATTTTAAACGGAGGGAATGACTCAATCAGGTTTGTGTTTCAGAAATTGGCTGCAGTGTAGAGAACAGAGTGACATTCATCAGTGGATACATATTAATTAGCACTTAAGGAAACCAAATAGGTATGAATTACGCTCCACAAAATCTGTCAATTATCCACACTCTGTACAAGTCCAAGCTAGAACTCTTCTCATCTTGTACAAGGTGCCTGCTGATCATCTTAACTGTAAACCAAATAAAACATGTGAGCAATTGGAAAATGTGGTCCACTTACACAAAATGATTTTGAGTTTTACCTCTGAGTCGTAATCTGCAAGGATCCAAGGAAACACAGGATACTGCATGAGATCATTATATGATCTGCCAGCCAAAGTGTTCAAGTGCATCAAATACTGGAAGTTACTGATTTCACCTCTCTTGGGAAAGATAAATACAAATTCATTTCAGAGCAATCGATTATCTCCACTATGTTCATTTTTAAGATTTTTATATCAAAATGAGGCAAAGCAAGTTTTTTATAGATTTCAGAATACCGAAAAACACTTTTTTCTAGGCTGCTTCCCTCTCTTAGATCCACCTGCTCCACGTCTCAGAGTGTACTTTTTTTTACTAATAAACTTTTAACTATTCTATCTTTTCACACACACAAGAGAAACCAAAACTTTTTTCCTGAAAAGAACAAAAACAAAACATTTTTCCTATGGTACATATTTTATGAATTATGAAAGTGCCTTTAACTGTATGACTCACACCATCTAACTGTAAATTACATTTTCATTAAGCTTACCTCCCATCTCTGAGTCACAGACTTCTCTCCAACCAAAGTGCTGAGCAACCCCGATCTGAAAACAATAAATAAATAAATCATGGGCAATATAATTTTAAATCTCAGTAATTACGATATTGGAAATATTAAGTTACCTGGGTCTAGGAATTTTTCAAACTATGATGAGTCTATAAGTCATGAAATCAGTTTAGCGGTATGATCAGCATTTTGAAATAAGAAATAACATGGAATCAAACTAAAGCAAATAGGACGTCAGAAGGCATCACATAGAGTAAGGGGAAATATTTTCAACAAATTTTGTTTTAGTATTTGTAACTGAAGTTGTGTTCTGGGATGTAATGCAGAATATATTTTGCACTGTGGGTTATGGTGTAAGAGTGTGAAAAACATTGATCTAGTTGAACCTTTTACAATAATCCCTACCATAAATGGATTAAAAGACCTTAAGTTGGAATAAGTAAAATAGTATACAGTGTTTTGTACATGGTAGATGCATAGCTTGCTTCCTAAGAAATGCTGAAAAGTGAAGGAAAATACAAATATTTTATGACAGGAAAGTCACTGCTGTTAAGGGCATTTAAAATTATGGACTGTTCTGGAAAGCAGAATTTCCTAGAATGCTATAAAACCCTTCTTTAAGGTTTAACAGCTTTATAACTTTGATAATATGTGGAACATTGTGATTTGGTCACTGAACCAGTAAGAAAGCACTTAACTATACATTTTATTGTCTGAAAGGAAATGAATAGATTTGTACACCTTAGTTCACAAAGATATCCAGCTCAATAGTACAGATACCACTTTCCACTTCTAGATAAATTCTTTCCATCAGGCAAATTGAATGTACAGGATTCTCTCCCTGGAAAAAGAGCTGTGATCATGCCTCACTTTGTAAGAAAGGGAATGACTGAAAAGAAGATTAAAGTTGGAAATGAATTTCTGCTTCTTGCCTTTGAGCTTTTAAAAGTTCTTTATGAAATGCCAACTCAGCACAGAAAGGAGTAAAACAATGAAATAAGCTGAAGGTTATCTAGGCAGGTAAAAGAACTGGCGATTTGATTGCAAGTAGAAAAAGGCTCAATGTGCTCTATGGATCTTTTCACTTCCTGTTTTTAACTTAACAACACACATGACTAGGAACAGAACATGTTTCTTTGGTTAACAAAAGTCTACATTTAGCACCTATAGTTGCTAAATCTCAGCTAAAAAAAAAAATAAATAAAAGCCAACAACTTAAAGAGAAATGCATGAATTTAACATATTTAAATGTACACAGACCAGAATAAAAATTTATTTACAAATTATAATTTCCCAGTAAAGTTTTAAGTCATTTTCTTGCATGTTGTAATAATTAGTTTGTAGCCCGAAAGCATCGCTTCTTTTCCAGTGGATTATAAAGGGCTACGAGTTCCTGAGTGACTCTAAATGGAGCTGAGTATATGAATTCTTATCACTCAAAAGGACTTCCTAAGACTAAAAGCAGCTGAGAAGAGCACATAGGAGCCTTAATAATAGGCTGGTTAGGTCTGAACACACAAAAGCAGAAGTTTATATTTAAATGTCAAAAAACAAAATTAAGAGGGAAACTGGGCAAATTTGCAACAAAAACGACAAACATAGGAGTAACACATTATTAGAAAAATCCCACACAAAATAATAATAATTCAGAGGACAGGTTAACTATTTATTATGGCAATCATTTCGTAATACAGTAGACTCTCAGTTAACTGGCACCCTTGGGAATTGGTAGCTGCTGGATAAATGTTAAGCAGACTCTCCGTCAACGGGAACTCAAGTGACTCGCAAAAAAATTTTGTCACTTGCTTGGGTTCTGGTTAACGGAGAGCCTACTGTATATGTGTGCATATAAAATCTCTATATTGTACACCTGTAACTAATATAATGTCAATTATATCTTAATTAAAAGAAAAAAGTCAAACTACCAATAATAGTAACAAAAAGAAACTCAGGAAAAAAAATAGGCAAAAGTTAGGGATAACTCACAAATGATAATTTTAAATGACAAACATACAGGGTTCAAGATTATTATTAATAAAAAAGGCACATTTAAAAACTAAGAAAGCATTTTGTAAAATCAGTAAAAATTTAAAAAATATAAAAAGTTGACAAGCATCTTATGGAGACAAGCAAATTTATCCACTAATAGTGGAATATAAACATGTATAATTTTTATGTAAATCAAGTTTGTTTTGTATTGAGAGTGTTCAAATTCATATCCTTTATTTTACTAAGGGGACTTTATTATAACAAGGAAATCTGATAAAGATGAAATATCCAAAAATAAAAGAATTTTTTTTTTTGGGGGGGGGGGGGTGGTTCCCTGGCTGGGAATCAAACCCAGGCCGTGGCATTGAGAACACTGAAGCCTAGCCACTACAGCACCAGGGAACCCCAAAAGAATGTTTTATACATATGATGAACAGGTAGCAAATATAAGTTATGTTTCTGAAGAATTTTTTTAAAGCAGGGGAGAATATTTATATATCATCCTGAATGGAAAAAACAGGATAGAAATCTATATTTACAGTATGAACTCAATTATGTACATAGAATATACGTATGTTTAAAAAAACTCCAAGGCAACTGATCAAAATGTGAATACCAGTTTAACATGAGTGGTCATGCATACATTCTTTTTTCCTTCTAGTTTTTAGTATTTAAAATATTTTGTACAACCAACCACCAGGAGGGGAGAATGTGCATCAAAAATATTACATCCTATTATCCAGATACCAACGATCCTAATTTCACTATTAGACTATAATGCAAGAAGCAAGCAACCTACCCCTGCTCCACACTTGTGTTTGGTCGTTGCCCAGACACAGACTCTGAACTGTCAGTTAGAGATGGCACTACAGCCAAAAACCTAGAAAATTTAAAAATAGCATTAAATTGGAAATGAAGTCTCAGTCAGGATCTAATGAGAGCTCAAGAAAGGATGGATGATTCATTTAGATCTTAACTGCTGCATTTACCCCTTCATTACCCAGTAAATGGCAGGCAAAGGGAATACACAATAGTTAGAACACTGTTCAAGAAAGGTTAAGATGGTGACTTCCAAATACAAAGGTCCACAGCAAAACCTATCATTTTGGATTTTTATATATGCTGTCATCTTACTGGAAGAAAAGGCCTTGCAACACTCATTCATAGAAACTGAGTCAACTTAATGAAGTCCTAAAGAGTGATTAACAGCTAAATAATGCACCTGGCAGCAAGTAATGATGATAGCTAAACAAATGATAGAGCAGAGACATCACTAAACAAATGATGATACACACAAGATAAGAAACTTTATGTGACACTGTGCAATTTTTTTTTTTTTTTTTCAGAATTGTTCACAATGTCAACATAAAATTTTTTTTTTTTCTTTTTCTTTTTGTGTGGTTTCCTGACCGGGAATTGAGCCTGGGCCGCAGCAGTGAGCGCGCTGATTCCTAGCCACTAGGCCACCAGGGAACGCCAACACAAATTTTTTAAAGGCAAAAGATAATTATGCACAAATTTTTGCAGAGGATGTGGGCCTTGAACTTGGCATATACACAGAAACTTCTCAAAAATAAAAAACAAAAAACAAAAAAAAAACTCATCTCCTTGTAAGGGTATATAGTTGTGAAGACCAAGTAATTTCCTAGCACTGAAAACAGTTATCACCTTTAGAGATTAAGATAGACAACTAAAATTTCAGTCACTTAACTTAGTTCTTCCTGTATGTGTGGGGAGTTCTGGATTACCAATCCACATGCACAAGTACTTTATTTGAAGAGCCATCCCCACTCCCAAGTGCTCCCAGGTAATATTACTATGCTGTAATGATAAGCAACGTTGTTTGGTATTAGTTGTTCCTCATGGAAGTAAACTGAAATGTGAAACTTCGCTTATTAGAGCGCTTGCAGGATCTATACCACCCTTCAGAGAACAAGAGAAGGTATCTCATACCTATAATCAGTTACTACTCACATATCTAATAGAACTATCTTGGAGCATCATGTATATGTACTACTTTTCTTTTACAAGGTAAATTTTAAATACAGTTTACCAAAAATTAACTATGGTTAGAGTAGAGTAACTGCTTTATTTGGCTGTGCAGCTTCTGCAAGGATGAGGTATCCAACTTCCCTTCTGAGGCCAGATGGAGAAAGTCTCATATGAATGTATTATGGCTTCACAGGGAACACAGCCTCCGTATTCAATAGCAAGGCATGGCATTTTCTTCTTTTTTGGTATAAAGAAATAGGAAGGAAACCCATTTTTAACATGAAGTATTATTTTTGAAGCTACAGTTTCATCATCCTTTTACATTTGGCGACACAGGACTTAGTGATAAAAGTAGCTTTTGATGACATCTTCTGCAAGTTACCAGAAGGAAAAATGGCATTTCATAATAAAACAGCACCATTTTAAAAGCTAGTTCGAAGAATCATGTGTCAAAAGATTGGCAAAAATGAAACAAACATTTTCTTCAAAGAAGTTAATTCATTGATCTAAATTCTAGATTTTAAAAAACTAGCTGAACTGGTATTAGTTTCTCTTCCATTGCTTCCTGTGATAGCATTAAAAAGTATGCCTAATAAATGGTACCTTTGATAGACTTTATTTCTAATTCCTTTCTGAAAAGCAAGGAGGTAATTCCGTCCATCTCCAGAGAAAACTTCTACAGCAATAGGCTGAAATGATTAGAGAGAAAAACATTAAGAAAAACTCAAATAAGTTTACATATTAACTTTTTTTTACTATAAGTTTCTATAATGTTGAAGAAGTTAACTTGTTGATTAAAGAACATTTTTATAGTTATGAATTCCAAGCAGAATAAACTATAAAGAGAGTCAATCTGTTATGAATTTAATCTGTTCAATTTGTTTCTAAAAATCTTTAATAATAGCATACTGGTAAAATATAATTATAAAATTATAATTTTGCAAAATTATAGTGAGGATGTAATTTTTATATTAAAAGACAATTATTATATTAATTTGGAGAGCTATAGAAAAGGATAGATGACAAAGATATCACTCAAGTTTTAGGTTGTGTTTAAAAAACAAAAAAAAAAAAAATGAGAGACATATTATAGCACCCATGTGACATGAGCTTGTCTATCCCCAAATCTAAAGAATACTATAAGGGATAATGCAGATCCTATAGAGAATTTTCATGACATGTATCAGTTTAAAAATAATACACCCTCTGAATAAAGAAACATGACAAAACATTTAGTATTAAATCAACCCACCTGCAGGAGATATCTCCTTTTATGCACCTCCTTGATATCTTCATATGCAAAAATGCTACACGTTCTCTTGAGTTGACTGGGGCCTTGCCTAGCTCCTCTAGGAATAATTGGCTCATGCATACTATAGGTAGCCAAGAGAAGGGAGATAAAAACAAAGTGAGAGCTAAATTCACTGTTCAACAAAGGCTGTTATTTTCAAGACACGAATAAGAGCAGAGACCAATATATCAGAATACTCAATTCAAAAAATATGTTTAAGAGAATAATTTGTCAGATGCTCAGCATACAAGGAATCCCCTTTGATGAAGTTAATTTTAAGAGCCCATTATTGCTATCAGGGCCAAGTTTTCTATCAGGCATAGTTACCTAGGCTTAAATACCGTTAGGGGCCCAAGAAAATGTTTTAATTCCTTTTAAAATCAGAAAAAACATTAAACTTCAGGCAGAAGAAAATGTCTTAATCTATGATGTGAACATGTTAATCTTTAAACCAATAGTCATCAAATATAATTTTTAATATCTTTTTATGGAGGAAGGGCCCCATGAAAGTTATGATGTGGCCCTGATTGTTGCTGGAAGTAATTATTTGAAATATCTCCTAGGAATGAACTGCAGAGATCATGTCTACATTCAACAGTGTTCGGTATTCAAAACGTTAAGAAAAGAAGAGCATGTTGATTTTCTAAGCCATAAACTTTCTATCTTCCTTCTAGCTGTTTCTGTCTCCTGGGTTTTCCATTATTCACTATCACTTCCATCACAGGACTGGCAGAAGAAAAGGAAGATGGGTAAAAGTCACTCAGTTAATTCCTGCCTGTGCCACAATCACATTGCTTCTAGGGCACTCAGAGGACAAGGATACTCTTTTCATCTGTGAGAATATTGTGCAGCCGCCTGCATTTTCTCTACACTGTGTTTGTACTGAAATTTAAGAAAGAACTACTTACAAATTTAGAAGTTTAGAAGAATACAGATTATATTACGTAAGGAATTTAGTTCTAATGAATGCTATTAATGCATAGCCATAAATTTTAGTTTTCATTTTGATAAATGAGAAAAATTATTTCTTCATTACCTTTAAATAACTATTACTCTTGTGAATATTTAATGATGAATATATACAAACTGAAAAATAATATTATTTAAAACACAATTTTTGGATAAAATAAAACTGTAAATATACAGTTTTCTAAAGATAGCTGTACTTTGTGTCTCTTCATTCATTACTTACTTTGGAGGTAAGGTTTCAATGTCTCTTATTTCCCTGGTTGCTGTCATTGTGAATCCATCAATCACATAAAAATGCTCTTTACCAAAAAGTAGTAGCCCCTCACTGGTATCTAGGCCCTGGACTCGAGCACAGCGGTACATGTGTTGGATCTACAAAGAAAATCATAAACATTAAGATAGATTTTTTTTAAAAAATGAGGTAATTTTATTTTACATAACTGAAGCAAAATGTTTTTAAACATGGATTTAATGGGCAAGTAGGATTTTACTGAGATGTCTCTGAGCTAAGCATATTAAATCTGAATTTAAGCATATTAAAAAGAATCTGCTAAAACAGTCTAATTTGCAGTGGACTTCAGTAGAAGGAAATAACCATTTACTCATATCTATATCCATCCACCCATCCACTATTTATCTCAGTGTTTAGTGGGGTATTCACTATGTGCCAGGCAGATGTGTACTAAGTTCTACACATGGTGAACAAGTTAGATAATGAGGGAGACAGACACAATAAAGTTGGCAGGACAAGGGAACTGAGGCACACATATAGATTAGGATTGTGAGGCAAGATGATACGGAATGAAAAAGGTCTGCAGAGCCTGCCAAGCCTGAGTGAACTCCCAATTCTGTCTTCAGTTGTAGACTTAGCAGAGTTTCTTACTTTCTCTGGGCCTCTGTGTCTTCACTTGTAAATTTCAAATATACACCGGTTTATTACAAGAGTTAGTGAGATAATGTGCATCATCATGCCAGCAATTGTTGGCTGTTTTCTCTTCCACACAGTTCACTGTCCTCTTTTTCTATAACAACTCCTGGAACTGGAACTGGGAATTTGTCTCTGTTTGTTGCCACTTGGATCCTGCCGGCCTGGCAGACTGTTTTTTGTGCCATTGTAAAAAGCCAAACTTGGCAGAGTTGTATTTTCCTTATAGGAGGAAGGAGTTGCTACATCTCTCAAAGTTAAGTATTGTTTTCTTTCCAAAGAGGAGGATCTGTTCTTAGTAAAAATTCTTTCTTTAAACATAGTTGTTCAACATGAGTTGAGACAAAAAATTAACAACTAAACCAGAGACAAACAAATGTCAAATAACTGCAGTTTGAATATACTTCCTGCAATATTAAAACTTAAAGTAATCAGAGCAAATACTAGTCATGAGATTAAAAGTTTAAAAAAAAATGACAGTAGAAAATAATTTTCTAAAATACATAAATGTAAATCAATTTTCATCACTACATTTAAACTATTCAATAATAAAAGTGTAGAATGTTATAGGAAAACCACTGATGTACTTTTAAAATAACTTCATTGTAGTATAACAGCCATACAGAAAAATGTTTATTTCATTAATAAAAATTCAAAGCCTGAATTTAAAAAGGCTACATATGAAACGATCAGTATCTGGATCAAGAAACAGAACATTCTCAAGACCTTGGAAGCCTCTCCTGAGCATCCTTCAGATCTAATGTAGTTTTACAGTTATGCGACTTTAAAATGATCTTCATTCAAGATTTATTAGGCCATACATTTGAACAGAAATTAAAAAATTATTTCCTAATTTCTGGTTACAACTTCTTAGTAAATAAGATTTCAAGGGTTATGCCAAGATCTAACATAATAGGCAAAAAGACCATCCTTTGAAAAGTGATAGTCACTACACATTAATTAATTCATTCCTACATTCATTCATCCCTTTATTTACTCTAGAAAGCACTCTTTGGTTCAAAGATTGATTAAGTGTCTATTATGTGACTGGAACTGTGCAAAGCAATGGGATAGGAATAAAAAAATGATGCCTGCCTCTCAGGATCTCCTTATCTAGTGGAAGAGACAGACACAGAAACAAATAATCATGACATGTTTTTATAATGCTTTGTATTAATAGATATCATTCTGATAAAATAGAGTGATATATACAAGGTATTATAAAAACACAGAGGAAGGATATCTAATCAAACCTGAGCTGGCAAGACACTCAAGCAAAGCTTCCTACATTTGAGTGTTAAAGACGTTCATACAAATAAGGCTGTGTCAAATGGTAGTGACAGGATAGACGTTATGCAAATGATGGACAGAGGGGCATTTTGGCAGAGAAGACAACGAGGTAAGCACAGAATAAATGGATGCAGTGAACTGAAAGGCATACACTGCTGCAGGGGCTCAGGCTGCAAGGCAGAGTCAGTATAGTGAGTCTAGAGAGGTGGGCAAGGTGTAGGAAGTTGAAAGATAGATAAATGGGAAGCAAAGTAGTCTTTTCTGCAAGCGAAGGAGAGAGCAGGGGTTAAATACAGGGCTGGGGGTGATGGTACAGTCTGGCTTCTTATAGGTGGTTACTGGAGTTATGGAGGTGTAGAAAAAGTACAAGGCCAGAATAGATTGTGTACATGGGTTTGTAACAGAGAATTATGTTAAGAATTGCAGTCCAATAAAGGCTAGAGAGGAAGATAGTAAACCAGGTGTCAATTGTTAATACTTATGTATTGAAGCTTAATGTTGTTTAGTGTGCTCAGATAGGGAAAAAATCCTAAAGATGAAATTCTTGGACACAGACAAAAGTTTAGTAGTTGCCAGAGGCAAAGATGGGAAGAGGGTAGGGAATTCAAATATATGGTGATGGAAAAAGAAAAGACTCTGGGTGATGAGACACAATGCAACACACAGACGAGGAAGAACTGTACACCTGGAACCTATGTAATTTTACTAACTAATGTCACCCCAATAAAATTTAATTTAAAAAAATCCTGAAGATGAAAGAAGTAGAGCACTGAACTTAAAAGACTGCTTACTTACTGTATTTCACCACAGAAGCTAAATTATTAATACTTTCCTTCTGTAACCAGATACATATCCTGTGAACCAGTCTTGTAAAACAGAAACAAGTTACTTGAACATGAGGAACACGAGCCTGCCTTTTTAGGAGCACAGTACCTTTTCTCCTTCCTCTAACAGGCGCAGCAGGGTGGCATTGTCTGTCTTCTCCTCCTCTTCTATAGAGCTGCCCTCAGCAATCTGGTCTTGCAGCTGCTCCTGGCTCTCCTCATCTCCCCCATCAGGTGCAGATCTAGACCGTTTCAGAGGAGGCTTGACCAGACCTACAGGGTAATGCCAAGAGAGCCATGTAAGCTTGCAGGGGCCGTTGGGGGAGCACTTCAGTCTCATGCAGTCCCTCCTACACATTTCCAATTTGAGATAACTCTGGAAGGTATTAGGGAGGCAGCACTGCTCAGTGGTTCAAACAACGGCTGTGGAGTTAAACGATTATGTGACCTTGGAGAATTATTTGCCTTCTCTGAACCTCTGTTTTCTTGTTTATAAAACTAGAAAAGAATACTATCAATTTTAGAGCACTGCTGGAGAATAAAATGAGGTAATTAATGTAAAAAAGTACTTAGCAGTATGGTTAAGTAAGTATCAGATAATGATGATAAACACTTAAGAGTCATTAATGGTAAGGGTAGTGTTGCATATGGACAAGTGCAGTTAAGCAGATGCTTAATGAATAAATGATCAATTACTATCAGAAACAAAAATAAAGATAGGAAGTTATAAACATGATTACAAGCGATCCCACCTACTTAGAAGGCCTTTGAGGACTATTTCAAGGCTCATGTCACAAGTGGCAAGAACGAATTTGATCAAATCATAAAGAATAAGAACAGAATTCTTTATGTAATAATACAGGCACAAATTGTTTAATTTGCATATTAAAGAAACATTTTACTACCTTCATTTGACAACTTCATTAATAATCACAGTAGATGACATTAAAATCAGTTGATGAGATCCCAAAGTATGAGAAACACTCAAATACGCTCTAAATTCCACATTTAATGAATAGTATTAGTTGTACCAAAAAATAATGTTACACCTACCAATGATAGCTGTTCTAAGAATTTTGGAAAAGCATAGATCAGCCCATTTAAAAGTTATACTCTGAATATAAATTATCAAAGGTTCTGCTTTGCCTTGGGAAGAACCTTATTTTCACATATGAAAGAGTATAATAAGTAGGCAAGAGAGATTGAGTGCTGCTGAGAACATACACAAGGAGGTAAAGCGTACAGCAAGCTTGTCCAATCCACAGCTTGTGGGCCGGAAGCCGCCCAAGATGGCTTTGAATGCAGCCCAACACAAATTCATAAACTTTCTTAAAACATCATGAAAATTATGCATGCATCTTTTCTTTTCTGGCGCATTGGCTATTGTTAGTGTTAGTATATTTTGTGTGTAGCCCAAGACAATTCTTTTCCTTCTGATGGGGCCCAGGGAAGCCAAAAGATTGGACACCTCTGATTTATAGCTCTGATACATTTAGGTTTGAGGAATCAAAACCTACAACTTGATGTCTAACATTATAGTAGTGACACCAATATTTATGGTTTTACTTCAATTAGAGATTAGGAAAATAAGGCCAAGAGAAGTTAAGTGCCAATTACCCAAACACAAGTCACATGACTAACTCTGTGAATTATACCTTGGCTTATATGCAGTAAATATGATTTTGGACCTTTGTCAATAATTTTGGTGGTGCAATGTCAAGAAAATTAGAAGACTGTAAACTTTGTTTAACTACTAAAAGTTTCAAAGATTCTAGGGAAAGGTTAGATGAATTATGAAATGTTTAATAAGTCAGTCATCATGAGAGATAATAGGTATATTATAATAATAGGAGGAATGGATCACAATTTTCCACAGTGTTTTTGTTGACATGGTCATATATGATTTGTTTTTTAACCAATGGGATGTGAGACTAATTTTAAATTTACAGTTCTTAATTTACATTCTGGGGCTTTATTGTAAAATACGCTAAGATTTTTGAATTTACAGTAAATCAGAGGCTTAAAAAATTTAAAAACAATGGATTGATTTACTTATTCAATATTGGCTGAGTCCCCATTTTGTGCTAGGCCTGTGTCAAAAGCTATACAGTGAGAAGAAAAATAATCTCTGCCTCTGAGAAACTTGTAATTTAGAAAAATGAAAGCAGTAAAAAATCACTGAGCGAGCTATAAGAGATGTGAGAGCAAAGTGCTATTGGTGGACAGGGGAGTTGGAAAGGCTTCAGAGAAGGCTGATTTGATATTTGACCAATGTCTTTGAGACTGGGGAGTGTTCATTAAGGTCTAGGTCATGGAGAAGCTGTAGGAAGGAGGCAGAGGGCACACACATATGTGAAAGTACAGAACCAAAAAGTGCATTGTCATTTTAGTTCAATTCATAATAATGTGTATGCTTTACTAAGCTCATAAAACATACATGCAGATTTGGAATAATTTGTATTAGCTCGTAGGAAGAGGGACCATTAGTGCTTACTGTTGGCTAACAGGTACTAATGACACACTCAGTAGTGGCTTTCTTTAATTTTATAAGTATTTATTTAGTTATCAGGGCTGTAACTTAAAATATCAGGTGCCACTGATAATTCTGTCGAACACAATAAAAAAAGTTTATCAAGCTAATGGGTATATTATATTTGGCTGAAGGAGATAAAGAAGAGCCAGTCTCTTATATGGGTATGCATACATACTGACACACAACAAAATAAAAACTATACTATAAACCCACTTTTGGGCCACCTTTAAGGCTGGCCCTACTGTTCAGTTACTCGTATTTTCATATAAATTCAAATATCAGGAAGGCTTCAAAATAATTTTTAATTAAAAGCAAAGGGAAAGGCTGACCTTTGACTTTGGCAATAGTGTCTTCACCATGCTCTGGTTCTTGTTGAGTAGCTTCACCTTCTGAACTCTCCACAATGGTATCTTGGACAATGGCTGGATTCCCAGAGGCTAGTCTCATAAAGTATTCTTTACTATCATAACTTATGGCTCTTCTATATCGAGCAGGTTTCTAAGAAATAACAGAAGGACAGGACTCAGATAATTACCTTCAAGAATTAAATAATAAGGTTCCTGAGGGAAGGTATGGTGTTAAGACTTCTTTATATGTTACCTTTTTAATATGGATTTTTAATAGACTGTATTTATATATAATAAACCCATACATAGATTTTTGGGTTAAGTTTCTCTATTTTTAAATTCCATTGACTTTTAAAAGACATACATACAGCAACAGTTCTGTGCTTCCTGAAACAGAAAGAAATCATTTCTAGTCAAATAATGCTTTCACGTTGGTACAGGATGGCATCACTGATGTATCAGAAAACCTCCCCAGGCAGTAGAGAGAAGAGAACTCCCAGTGCCAGAGAGTACTAAGTTCCAAGGGGGATATCTAGTCTGAGAGGAGCCTAGAACTTTGCTTCTGCTCCAAGAAAAGCGAGTAGGTGAGGCCAGAAGGGCTGGCTGGCCAGCATTCGGTTGGAATAATCTGTGTGTTTACTTCAGAAAGCTGGAGATAATGACTCAGAACTGCCCTGTCCTTTTCCATATTCCCATATTCTCACTGGAACTCTGGAAATGGCTCAGATCTTCTGAGAGTCCTGACCCAACATGGAATCAACCAGCTTCAAGTCGGATGGCGCTCTCTGGCTGGCCTGCTACTGCAAGTTGCCATCTCCAACTTGTTAAAACATCCACATTGTTTGTTGTGTAAAGAATACGATCCATAAACTTACTAATACAATGACTATATCAAGAACATACATAAGTTCATTTTGAAGAAGAAATTACCTAGAAACATTAGAAAAAATTTAATTTTTGGCATGATACAGAGCATTTCTTTTTCAGAATAATTAATATTTATCCTAAAAACCATTTCTTGAATGTACCTAAACATTTTTTTTCCCTTAAAACCATAATATACAATGAAAAAATTAAGGTCTAAAATTTCCTACAAATAATGTAAAACTAGAGGGAAAAGTTTATGTGTATGAACATCCACAATCAGAATTAGACCTAGACTTTGTATTAACAATTAAGCAAAAGATGGATTTGAAACATACTTTAAAATGTTCCCTTTCTAAACATTACCTTACTTCTCCTTTCCCATAAATAAGAGTATCTAATTAAAAATATTCTATTGGCCAACTTTTCAAATTCAAGTAGTCAATATGCATTGTCTACAATAATGCTTATTTCAAGCAAGAACTTTTTAAAAAAATGATTTCCGAATGAAGTGGAAAACATGTGTCCAATTGGTTGGAACATTTAAACTAAAACACAGAATCAATTCTGAGATAAAAAGATACCTAATTGAAGCCACATTGCCCTTCTTTTAAGTTCAGGAACGAAGTAAGAGGATAAAGAGAGCTGCAAGCTAACTGAGGAATGATATGCAGTAAATGGAAACTGAAATACGTTACATAATATAGAAAATTATTAAAATTATATAAAATAATATTACAATTATGAAGGATCGATCTGATGAGCAAACTAATAAGAATACTGCAGTATTTTTGAAATGAGAGAAAGGTATTAAATTTTGTACTAAAACAATTCTACGTGAGGTATAACAATTATCTTCAACTCAAAATTGGTCATTTTTCAAAAGATGGAAGCAGAGTTAGTGATGGGCAAGACAATAAATCAACACATGTGGGACAACATCTACAAATTTAAACTTGGAAGCATAAGAATTTTTCCCTTAAGCACTTGAGGTATATTTCTGTGTTCTACATTTTTTTTTCTGAATTAAATACAGAATCTTTCTGGAAAGAGAAAACAATTATAAAATCTTTAACAAATCAAAACAAATTTAGATATTTTATAAAGTGATGATACACTTAGTTTCATAATTTTGTACTCTCAAAATAGCAGTTCAGTATCTAGAAAAATTAAGTGAGTAATTGAAAACAAAATTTGAAGGTGTCAGACTGCCCATTACTAACATGCGTCAGAAGCAGTTAGTTTATGAATGAAGCCAGCCCCATGTTATGGTGAGAGCAATTGAGTACTCCGCCTGTTAGTGAGCAGCTTACAGACCCTAGAAAGCTAATTAGAGCAAAGCCGAGAATGACTACAATTCTCAGGCACGAATGAAACCAACTTTTCAACTTTAAGACACGTTGCAGAAAGAGTAAATTGAAAGTCAATCTTTTATGTTAGTCTAGTCTACCATGCACTAAACACCGACCCCCCCCCTCCCCCGTAAAACAAAACAGCAAGTATTTTGTATTCTTTTATGGTAATTTGCATTTTACCTTTTGAGGAATGATATCATCAGGTGTCTCAGGCTGTTTACTTGGGATCTCAGACTGAAAACAGGGTATTAAGTATAAACACATCAGAAAAGAAAAACACAAAGAACACCACAAAAATAAAATTTTCCTGAGGATTGTATGGAACACAGAAGATGTACTCAAAGAAAATTAACATATCCTGAGCTGCTTGAAATAATCAGTATCTTGTGATTATTTTCTCAACTATCAAAAGTAGTTTTAAAGTAAAACTTAAACACTCTAAAATGCTCAAGGCTACTGAACAGGACAAACTTAAAAATCATAGAGATATAACTACAGCACAGCCTGACATGGTCATGGACGATTTTTAGGCAACTCTTTATGTGGCTTCAAAAGGGAAAAAAAAAACTGGATAAAAGAACCTAATGCTAGTTCTTACCTTCTACCGACCATACACTGTGCTTATCCCCCAGATCTGTTGTGTAACAGGAGCAATTGGTTTAAACTACTATACATTATACACAGAAATCATTAAGTGCTTATAAGTTAAAAAAAAAAAAAAAACTTTCTATAGAAGTCCAGGCCTCACTTCTCCACTACCTTCACAACTATAACACCAAAAAGGATGAAGTTAGAAGGTAGAATAGGTCAGGCTTCAAATCAAAAGTCCTTGTAAAGAGTACTTTTTAAAGAATTAGGTGGTTGCTTTCTATTTTATTCTCAGAATAAAATCCTGATGAACAAGAAGGAAATTTCTGTTGAGCTGTATGTAGTGCATGGCTTATGCAGGTAAACACACAGATAGCCACAGACAGACGACAATGCACCCAAGAACTGCTTCCAATTTTTCTTTCTTTTCATGGTTTATATCTGGAGATGACTTTTAGTTTCTTTCCCTACAGTAAACATAAGCAGGCAAAAAGCTTTCACTGATGTGTGCTTCCTTAGGCAAAACAAACACTGAACTACTGGGAATATTTATAAATACTTCACATGGTTATAGTAAACCCTTCTTTTTCAAAGGACACTTTTAAAAGCATACCTTCAAAACACACATGCATGTTCTATATCTTGATAAGAGTTTGGGTTACACAAGTATACACTACATATTTCTTAAAACTCACTGAATGGTACTTACAACTTATAACCAAATATTGAAATCTAATTATTGATATGGATGTGTGTTTAGGGGTGAAGGGTACTGATTCTGCAATTCACTTTGAAATTCATTAAAAAAAAAACAAACAAACAAGATAGAATGCTGGATAGATATGTGATAAACCAATACAGTACAATGGACCAATTGCTATTGTCAAACCAAACTCGGACGTCCACTATATACTCCCACCCAGATTGTGGGCAAGGTCTGACTTGTACACTCTTGTCTTTTCTCTGCAGCATATAGTATAGTGCTACTGGTTTAATACGTATTTGCTCATTGATGCACTGAATGAGGTTCTTATTTTACTAAAGGACACAGCATTCAATAGCTAAGATATACGTTATATCAGTAATTTTACTATTACCATAACTCTATTTTATTTAAAACTTTAAAAAAATTATTATTTGCATAGAAATCTCAAATTTTCGAAGTCAAAATTTCTACAAAGTAATTTTTTAGTTCCTTTACTTTCAATTTTTCTATAATGCTGGCAATGGCATTTCCCAAATGAGTTGCTTAGTTTCTGAGTCCTGTGATATCTATATATCATTATTAAAAAATGTGGAGGCAGCCACCAGAGACTCCCTTAATTAGTAAAGGAGCATTCCAGTAAGTTTACCCTTCAGCCTCAAGCAGCCCAACATTAATAGGCAGACCCCAAGGTTTTTATCCTAGTGATATTTACAAAGTAAAATTTGAGATTATTATTCTGTGAAAATAAAGGAATTGTGGAATTAAAACCTGGTTTTAGTATTTAAATGTTCTTTTAATGGCAAAATACATAATCTTACTTTCCTTCCATAGGATTCAGAATAATGAGACAACTGCTTAAAAACCAAATTTTGTATTTTTATGATATCATAGGCTCACATCCTAACACTATCTATAACTGATATTACCACTTAAAATATAGATTTACAGTGCAAGTTAGTTTAGCTGTTTCAATTATGAAAATTACCCCTCCTCACTCCCCAAGGAGAGTCACTGTGCAGAAAGGTTAAATTATTTTCATGTGAGAATACAGAATTTTCCACATGTATCAAATTTTCTCAGTATATAATTATTATTACTGTTGCTTTTATTAAAATAATTTTAGTTGAGAGTGTCAAAGCTTTTAAGTCGATGGCAAATAAAACATTAAAATATGGTTTATAATCTATAAACAAACCTCCAATTAAAAATCAAGAAATAAAGCTCAACATTTAGAATAACAGGCAAGTTATTTTTTATACATATGTAATATTTTCAGAGTTTAAGACATAATAATACTTTAATCACTAACAAAAATCACGTGATTCACATCAAATATTTTATAACAAGAAAGTAACTTTTAAATCATCATTGCATGCTTCCAGCTTAAGCAACAGGACTATTTAAATAAATATTACTTAGAAATTATTCTTAATAAATAAGGCAAACAAACCATTTACCCTTGCTTCAGGCTGAGTCTGCTTACCTATCAAGAGGTGTCATAAGCAGTATTTAGGTTGGCCCATACCGGATATATCACAAAAAGTACTGATTATATTTTATGGGAGCCGAAAGAGAAGAGGTGATTGAGCTCCCCTCCGGGAGGCAATTTTATCTGTTCAGGATGGAGGTGGATTCACTATGAAGTTAAGAAGGCTTAAACTTCAGGAGGCTTCACTTCCTATAAGCTCCTTTCAAAAATCTGGAAGAGGGGCTTCAGGAATTTTGTGTGCATCATTTTTTATTCTTTTTGTATAAAGCCCTCCCCCAAGCTGCATAAACTTTAGATCTTATAAAATCTTCCCTTTTTGGTGGAAAAATTCCATAATGGAAAATCCTATAGAATGTTGAACAGGAAGCAATGAACAGAATCTGTAACTTAGGAAGAGAGATGCTGGTAGTCCATTCCCTTAACATTTATTAAATTCCAGGCACTCTATTAGTATTAGATAGACAAAACCTAACATACAGTTTCTGGAAGAAATTCACTGTCTATGGATGTCACCAAACCACCAACATCAGAACCTTTTCTTTTTCAAAAATGATCCAACTTCTGAAGCACTGTCAACCTATACTCATTATATATTCCACTGCTTAGTAGCTGTGACCTAGAAGGGGTTCTGTAACTTTCCTCAGTTTCATTCGTCGTCTGTAAAATCGGGGTAATACCACTGACTATACTTCACAGGGCATTTATGGACGTACATGAAGCTGCAGGTAAACTGCAGAGCACTGAGCTCCCTGTGCTTTATAAGTATTCACCCTCCCACTTCGATTTCATGATAGAAGTCAGTGGGATAGCAGCTGCTTCTAGTTTTTTGAATTTCTTTGCTGTCATCATGGTCAGATTGCATATTCCATAAAACAAAAGTGGATACTTCATGGCATTTTAAGTTTATAAAAAAATTTTGAACTAGCAAAACCAAAATGATTATTCACTCAGAAAATTTCATTTTGATTAACTTAACTTGTGCATCTTGATTAGCCTGAACTTGTGCATGAACTAAGCAGCGTGAATTCCACATTCTGTAATCATCTCTCCTATCCAGCCGCTTTTTTCTATTTTGTAAACGTATCTCCAACACTTCTTGACTGCCTTGTATTTCCCAATATGTAAGCCATCTAGTTTAAAACTAAGTTCCATATGGTATACACTTATTTCTGAGAATGTCTGTTTAGATTTCACAGGCTGGTGAATTCCTTTGCTTAGGTAAAATGCTAATGACATTAAGCTTGTACGTGTGAACTCTCTTACAGGTAATTTTGTTTTTATCTGATATAGAAATTTAAGTACACGTCTGTAAAACAAATGATTGTTATAATAAAGGAAAGGAGTAAATAATATGAAAGTATTACGCTTATATAACTCAAAAAGTATATGCCTTAGTTAAATAAAAATAATGACTTGGTCACACATATAGGAAAGCATATTTATCTTATATTTTCGTATTCTTGAATGGGCTCAGTTTAAACAAACGTTGACTAAAGAAGAAATATTTTATCAAATCCCTATAGGCTTAAATTCTTAAGTCAATTATTTTGGGGAAAAAGATTAAGTATTAGAGACTGTATTGCTGATTTGCTCTGACAAAAAAGTAGATGCTAGTAAAAGCCTACAAAATAAGGGTGGACTAATTTTCTTACATAATGTATTTGTAGCAGAAATTATAGTATTTTAGGTCATAGCTACACCAAGTATGGCATTCTTGACAAAACTGAACAGCTTTGAGAACAGCAGACTTTATCGAGCTATCTTGGAATATCTTAAATAACTATATAGTAGTAGGTCTACAACCTACATTCTAAGTACCATCAGGACAGAGGTGGAATCAATGAGTACAGGATAAATGGAGCCAGGATTCTGGCAGAGGACAAGAAAAGAGAAACTAGAACAATGCAAATTGGCACATATTATACGATTTGAACTTATTAGAAGACCCACATTCCAAGTCTCCTTTATAAATCTAAGTTTCTTCAATTGTTAAGAAAATCAAATATAAAATCAAGAATGTGAAGGTACTTAAACCATGAATGTGAAAATACTTTGAAATGAAGTTTTTAACAAAATATAATAAAAATTCCATGCTGGGCAAGTGGTTTGACTTTATGACCTCTCAGATTCTAAAATACTATTAACCAAATAAATGTCCAAGAAGAACAAACTCCAGTGATTCTTTGTAGTGATGCGATGTTCTAATTAGGTATTAGAGTTAGACTAGACTTATTAGAGGAAGCTAAAAAGTAGGGTGAAATAAAATATAGAATACATCCCTTTGAGAGAGAGTAACCATTCTATCCAGGAGTTAATTAAGCATAGGGTGGTCAGGTCCTTGCAGGCGGAGACAATTTTACAACATGGTTTTCCAAGCTATCTTTTTAAAGAGTTGTACTATATATTTTTTAAAACATTTAAATGACATTAAAGAAAGACATCATAATTTTATATTTATAAAAAAGCGGTAGAGAATTAAAAAAAAAAATACATGAAATGCTGATCTAAAAGCCAGAGTTCTCTAGAGCTAATCCATCTGTTACAGTAGCCACTACCCAAATGTGGCTACTGAGCCCACGAAATGTGGCTAACTGAACTGACATGAGCTTTAAGTATAAAACACACATTGTGTTTCGAAGACAAGGTACAAATAAAGTAAAATACCCCACAAATAATGTTTTTATAATTGATTACACATTGAAAAGACAGTATTTGGAAGCTGGATTAAGTTATCTGTGAGATCGTTCCATCCCCAAAGCTGTAATTCCATGATAGAAGTGAATTTCTAAGAAGAAAAACACTCCTCATTTTGGAGGCCAAGAATTATTTCTATACAGTGAAGAGCTGAATTACTACTTAGAAATGCCATGAGGATTTTCAGAATTAAATTCGGTGGATGTTATACTTGTGTGCTTCCTCTTAAATCTGTAGTGATTTTATTGAGAAAGACTCTATTTTCCTAGACTTAAACACACGATTCCTGGATGATTATCAGCTTAGACAAAATATTTTTGGTCTTGTGCAAAATCCTAAATGAAGGCTTTGGGAAGGGTAACTTCATCACCATGGAGTTGGTGATGAAGCTTCCTAACATAAATGGGAAGATTTATATGTTCTTTAGCTACTCTTTATATTCTGCAAAGAATACTGTTCAGTGCCAGTATTTATTTTATTTATTGACGACTCACGTATATAGTGCTTATTTGGTGCCAGACACAGTATTCTAAGTACTTCATTACTTTCAACTCAGTCCTTCCAACATCTTTTGAGGTGGAACAATTATTTTCTGCATTTTAAGGCATAAGGAAACAGAAACCTAAAGAGGTTTAATGACCTGTACAAGGTTACCCAGCTAGTAGATGGCAGAACAGTCTAGCTCTGGAGTCTGCCATCTAACCCACTCCTCTATGAGGTCTCCCTGCCCCACCGTTACACCTTTTCATTCCACCGCCGCCATCCTAACATCCCAACATTATCAATTTAATACAGTACATTGAGTTTTCAAAATCAGCTATCGTAGGTAACTGATCTAATAAGGAATAATGCTTACAGAAAAGAAAAACTTCAAAGAGCCCTTACAAAATTTAATTCTGCATACTCACCGCCACATTTGTTTCTTGTTCCGTTTCTGGTACATAAGGGTAATGGTTATAAAACATATCATTTCGCACCATTTTCTTCCTCATTCTGCAGGGCCCTTCTGTCATCTCCAACATCCATTTGTCTAGATGGGAACCGATGGGGGGACCCCACAAGCCTCGCTCCCGTAACAGTTCATACTCGATTTGGCACCACTCTTCTGTCACGTACTTCAAGGCATTCTGCTGACGCTAGGGTAAAGGGTTGGGTTTGCAAGCAAAAACAGGAGTTGGAAAGAGAACTGACACTGGGTGATGAACATATAATGTGACACATAGATGACGCACTGTGGAATGGTACACCTGGGACCTAGGTGATTCTTGTTAACTAATGTCACCCCAGTAAGGCTAACGAAACAAAACAAAAAAAGCAGGAGTAACAATTCAAATCTACAAAGAACCTGAAACTAAATTAGTATCTAGAAACAAAACCAATTCTTTTCATTTCAGGCAATATTATAAAATAAAATTACACTGATTTACGGTTAAAGTAAGTTACCAATTTTGTGAGAAGATGGGGGGAGTTTGTGGTGGTGCAAGGTGATTATCTTACCACCAAATAAATGGCAACTAGATATTTATAGGGGAAAGTGTGCATTACGGTTAAACTGAGAGCTGAAGGGAGTGTTACTAGTGTACAGAAAATATGGGGGATATTACTTATGAATATATCCTGAAATAGTCTGGTGTGAGTTAACAAATAAACATAGCAATTTAAGCATGAATTGCCTTCCTACCCTCAAATTGTGAAACATAAATACAAGAGAATATAGGAAATTAGATCAAGAAACATTGCCAACACACTAGATTATTGGTAAGTTTTGTAACATTTCTAAAGACTTTAGGTAAAGAATATAAACATGCAGCTCTGATAGGAAACTTGACATTCATATAAAAAATTTTAACAGTAGATGATAACTAATTTATCTAATGATTTATGAAATATAAGTAAACAATGTAAGTCTAAGAATAAAGATCGCTTTATGCAACTGATAGTAAAGATTACTGAAGGAATGATCATGAAATTACATGATACCATGGTAGTACTTATGTGTTCCTGGGGGCAGCGTAATTCCCTGTAATGACTACTCTAGTGTTATGACCATAAAATAATAGACGTTCACCACTCAGAAACTGTCAATAGACCTTAAATAGTTGTTTTGGAAATAAATTATTGAGGATAAAGTGTTGAATTTCAACAAGAAACTTTCACTGAATTTATTTTTTACTGACATCATCACCAAGCACTAGTAGTAAAAAAAACAACTTCAGTCTTTTACTATTTTTAGAATTCTGAGAGACTTCTCAGAGACTTTGATGCATATGTTCACAAATTCTGTGATAAGTCTGAAAGAGAGCGATCTGTATTATATTTTAATTTTTATTAGGAACAAAGACTGCAGTATGTCAGTATTGAATGGCAATTGGATTCAGTTGTGAAAATTTCCAATCTGCTGCTTCTTTAATGCAGTATGCCTATAAGAAAGTCAAATTTTCTATCATAAAACCAATGGCCAAGTAGCTGTTGGCAGGGAATAATTAAAAACATTATCTAATATGAATGCAGTTTAGCAACTTACCCTAAAATGGGTAGGAAGGTATCAAGAGAAACAGAGTCTTTCCCTACTCAAGGAAGACAAAACAAACCATTTAGTGATTATGAAATCTTACCTCCTGATATTCCTTATATTGTGTGTCTACTAAGTCACGAACAACAGCAATATGTGTAAACATCCACTGAGAAATCTCCTAACAATGGATAGAAAAAGAGGCTTAATATTTCACGAATTTCCTGGAAAAAAATGAGTCACCTTGAAATTAATAATGAACAATTAGTTAAAATTCTGTTAAAGGCTCCATTACAAATAAACACTGAAAACCCTGAAAGGTTAATTATGTGATGAAACTAATGAAGGCTTGTGCGCTGGACACAGAAACTCTTCCCTCCATGCCCCCACCCCAATGCCCCTTCAAGGAAGGGCTTGCTTCCCAGCTTCTGGGAATGCTGTCAGTACCTTTAGGGATCACCTCAGCTGCAGAGAGCTGTCGGGGCAGCCCATGTCCAATGACTGGCTGATTTGTGGGTAAGTAGGCTCAGCCATTTCAGCTCAATACAGGTCAACTCTGACAGGCCACTATGGCACCACAGCTCTACTTGGATCGGCTAAGTCTGTCACTGGACCTGCACTGCTACCTGACATGTTCCTGTGACTAATCCTGCTTCCTTCTTCCACAGGTATTGACAACATGGGCACCCCGAAGAAACATCCTGCACACTAAACCCCATCTCAGAGTATGCTTCCTGCAGAACCCAACCTGATACATGGAATGACTGATAAACACTGTTTCTCAGACCCTCTTCCCAGCTGCCACTAAGATTCTGGGATGGCAAAGGAACTATGATGAGGAAGAAATTAATAATCAATCATAGGTATATATACAGTAAGATTTTTTAAAACAGGCATGTTGTTACTGCTTTTGAATTTAACTATCAATAAAAAATTGTTAAAAGTTTAGAAAAATTATCCATGGTCTGATCCTAGGAGGTCTGACAATTAAGATCGTGAACTTGCCACCATGCGCTTACACTGGCAGCACTGTACAAACAACTCAGTAAAGTTTTATAACCTTGGTAATACCTGTGTCTCACAGCTGTGTTTGTGTTGACCTGTGGTGATGTCTTGCTGAGTGGCATTTATTATTGTTGCACGTTTTTCTGTGCTCTTGCAAGAATGCTCGAATTAGAGCAGTGAACAAACATAAAATTTCTTGTTAAACTTGGCAAGAGTAGAAGTGAGGTCAGGAACATGTTAGTCCAAGTTTATGGGGATAATGCCATTAAGAAAATGGCAGTGTACAAATGGAGAAAGTGTCACTGATGCAGAGAAGAGGTGAGAGGGGCCAGTAAAGAGCAGAACTGACAAAAGCATTAGAAAAATTCATCAAATTGTGCGTCAAAATTGTCAGCTGCCTGTGTGAAGCATAGCAGACGAAGTAAACATCAATAGAAAAACAGGAAAATCTTAACTGAAAAAAAAATTTTTTTTTTTGGTGGTTCCCTGGCTGGGAATCAAAACCAGGCTGCGGTGTTGAAAGTGCCGAAGCCTAGCCACTGCACCACCATGGAACCCCCTGAAAATCTTATCATGAAAAAGGTGTGTGCAAAAATGGTCCGAAGAAGCTCACCAGTGAACAAAAGCAAAGGAGAGTCAAAGTTTGCCAAGACCTTTTGTTGGAGAGGCAAGATGATGTTTTGGGCCATGTTATCACTGCTGATGAAACGTGGGTGTAGCAATACGACCCTGAAGCAAAGCGTCAAAGTGCACAGTGGAAGTCAGCCAATTCTCCACGACCAAAAATGTTCTGTCAATCCAAATCAAGAGTCAAAACGATGTTGCTAATCTTTTTTGATATCAGAGGACTGTTCATTATGAATTTGTACCAACTGGACAGTCAACCAAGTTTACTACTTGAAAGTGCTGAAAAGGCTGCGTGAAAAAGTTAAGATGAAAATGACTTGAACTTTTTGCCAACAACTCATGACTCTTGGATCAGAAAAATGCACCAGCTCACACAGCACGGTCTGTGAGGGAGTTTTTTGCCAGTACACAAATACCTGTATTGGAACACCCTCCCTACTCACTTGATTTGGCCCCCAGTGACTTTTTTTCTTTACCCAACGATAAAGGAAATATTGAAAGGAAGACATTTTGATGATACTCAGGACATGAAGGGTAATACAATGGCAGCTCTGGTGGCCATTCCACAAAAAGAGTTCCAAAATTGCTTTGAAGGGTGGATAGAGGCTGGCATTGGTGCACAGCTTCCCAAGGAAAGTACTCTGAAGGTGACCCTAGGTAGTGCTATTCAGCAGTGAGGTATGCAGCTCTTTTTCTAGCATGCATTCGCGAACTTAATTGTGAGACCTCGTATATCAATCTGAATTTCATTTTATGTTCCATTATGAAATGAATGTAAATACAGAAATACTCATGATGCAATTTTAGCATAGTAAAATGGGAGAAGTTTCCATAATCTGGGTTATGTCTCTCTTCTAAAGCAAAAATGAAGAAAAGTTTCATTCTAAATCATATACCTGTCATGTTTAAGTGTATTATATGAAACACTACAACTAAATCTTGAAATAAAAATTTCTAATAATGAAACTAAACGATGTACCTGGGTAGAGAGACTGTGTTTATTAAGACCACTTTCCTTTCGATTCCTTCTCGATCCTGTTAACTTAGATAGCCCAAAGCCGCTGCTGACGCGGGACAACTTGGATTGCGTGGTGGGCACTAAAGCTTCTCCTCGACTTATGCATTTCTTTTCATGGGCTAGGAAATTAAAGTTAGATTATGTAACATTAATTTCTCCATGTATTTATTAGTCTTACTTTTAATACTTTCTCAACATTGTGACAAACCACAACTGTGTAGTTATTAAAGTAGTTTCCACTACAGGCACAGATATTCTGTTAGATATTACATGTTTACATACTGGTGATATTGTATAAAGATAGCTGCTTATCAGTTATTAGACCGGTTGAAAGTTCATTCATATTTGGTTGAAACATCACAGCTTGTAGTGATATGTAGATTTATTTTAATGAAGTCAGTTTCTGCACAAATAATAATTTACAATCCCCTATAGAAAGCCACTAGTGCTGGGTATACTTTGGAATTCAGAATGGTCTGAATTTTAAAAAGGTGATAAGGTACATATATTATTCTTTTTTTGTTTTGTTTTGTTTTGGTTGGCTCCCTGAGCAGGGATCGAACCCAGGCCACGGCAGTGAGAGTGCTGAAGCCTAGCCACTACACCACCAGGGAACCCCCTGGTACATATATTATTAATATATATATTACCACAGTGCTTATGGAGAAAACCATAATTTAACACATTAATATTTCTCCAGTAAAATGTCTGAATATATTACCAAATGGGACAAATGCAGGCTACATTTTGCTATAATAACAAGTGAGTATGGAGATCAAATGAATGAAAAACCTTAGGTTTTTCAGGGCTTTTTGAACTTCAGAATTAGAGACAGGAAATTGTGGACTTATAGCCAAGATGGTGGCCATACTAAAAGTTGTGAGTTATGTATTATTTTTCAAACTCACAGATGCCTGATGTAGAACACATCTCAGATTTAAAAAAAATTTGAGAAGCCAAGCCAAATCTCAGCATAACCATTCTGGAATGGATGATACTCTATCAATTTTTATTTCTACTGTTGTCTTAATATCCTTTTGGGAAAGTTTCAGTTACATATGTAAAGTGCATCCATGTACAACAGCCTGTGAAAATCTCTTGGTGACGTGATCTCCGCAAAATTTCTCACCCAAGTGATTCTGCCAGCACTTCAAACCAGCTTCTTCAATGAGTGGCTTTGCTATAGCTATGTCTACGTGGCCCCTTTCATTCACAGGCAGAGTGACTTTGAAAAGCTCCTCCAAGACTTGTTTCTTGCTATGTATCAGTTCAGTCCAAACTCTGTTGACAGCTTTTATGAGAAGCTGACGCCCTAGGAAATGAAAAAAAAAGCAAATGATCAAAAAGTGGCATAAAGTTAGTATTTTTCCTCATGTTTTATATCTAAGAATTTGAACTATAGCACTTAATTATTAAAAAAAATGCTTCATAGCATATCCATATCAGTAAAAAGGATTATTCAGATAACCAAAAATGTGGTTGGCTATTTGGAAAACTTAAAAGAGACTTTGTATTCATGCAAAAGAGACTGCATTTTTATTTATAAAATTGGAAATCATGTACATACTTCATTGTCTAACTTTTTCTATATAAGAAAGTATCCCTCATTTAACTCTTTTTTTTTTTCGGGTATCACCCTGGCTGGGAATCAAACCCAGGCCGCGGTGTTGAGAGCACCGAAGCCTAGCTACTACACCACCAGGGAATCGTTCATTTAACATTTTTAGATCGCAATATTTAAAGTATGTTCAAAATTAAGTTGTTCCTGAACATTCTGCAAAAGGAAAAAAAATATTTAAAAAAAGTTTTCACTATTAAATTCCCTCTTACTTTGGATTCCTGGATAATTTAATTTGTCTGATTCCTGCTATAAACCAGTCCATCTTTAGCAAGCATCAGAATCACCCGGAGGTCTGTTCCTGGTCGCCACACTCAGTCCCAGTAGTTCTGAGTGGGGCCAGAGACTCTGCTTTTCTAACAAGTTCCCAAATGAAGCTGATTTTGTCAGTCTGAGAACTCTGCTTTGAGAACTGAAGTTCTAAACCAGGCAAGTCCAACCTGCAGCCCAGGATGCCTTTGAATGCGGCCCAGTGCAAATTTTTAAAACATTATGAAATTTTTTTGTGAGCTCTTTTTAGCTCATCAGCTATTGTTAACTAGTGTTAGTGTATTTTATGTGTGGCCCAAGACAATTCTTCTTCCAATGTGGCCCAGAGAAGCCAAAATGTTGGGTACTGCTGTTCTAAACTATCAGTTCCTTGTGGGAAGGGGGACACAGTGGTGGGGGAGGGGATGGGTAAAAATAACCACTGTGTCCTTGTCCTCAGTATGTGGGGTTCAAGAACTTTTGGTGAAAGAAAAGAGAGTAAGTTAATGTGTAAATGATTGAAGAAAATGAATGATGGACTTCCAAAAGATAAAATCATCTGCAAAACTACCACACTGGATTGCTGGGGAGACAAACTCTACCATCAAACCTTTTTTACTAAACAATGTGAGAATAAGAAGTCAATGCCCCCAAAGATTTCCATGAATACTTACAAAATCAGGGGGGAAACTAAAAATGGTAGTACTGACAACCTGTCTCAAGCAATATTTGCCTCTAATGTAATATGTCTAACACTACCAACTGGATGCTCTCTTTGGGGTAAGGATCAAGTTAGTATTTACACTACTAATCATGCAAATGTAAATAGCATTAAGTCTCCCAATGTTACTACAAAATGTTGAGGTCTAGCAGTACCAGTAATTAGTGGTTTTCTCAGCTTAGCACAAGGCTATGTATAACTAGCATGTTGGTATGGCAGTGGATATATCAAGTGTTATGTATGTACAGGTGTGCCCTACTGGGAAATTGGTTGTGAATGTTGGAAATTACTGAGTGAGAAGGAATGGGAAAAAATAAGAAGTTATTACCTTCACTAATATCTTGGCTGTAACCCCCATCTGGTTCAATGTCAGAGGGGATCATAATGTGCCATGTAGTCATGCGGGCTTCTGCTTCCAGTCCAAATCCATCCACATTGCTGAAAAATTATAGTCAGTTTAAACTATATGAAAGAAATGATTGTAGCTAAAAATTATAATAACTAAGTATTCCTCTGCAGATACAAGTAAATACTGGCTCTGTTACAAAGTTCTATAATTGGTAGACATACATTCAGCAGACATACAAAAGAGAACATCTAGTTTATCACAAAAATGCCATTTTTAAGAGGTGATCTCATAAATGCACTTGACTAAATGTAATTAAACTAAACTATGGCATAAAGAGGAGCATATTAATATTTAAGATGCTTTTTGGTTACTATTAACAGTTTTACCTAGAAATCACAAAAAGGTCATTTAAGAACATTCTCCTCACATGCCAATGCCCCTGCCCCCACTCCGGCCTCTGATTTCACCACTCTTAGCTCCAGAAGCAGTGAAATACTTGCAGTTTCCCAAATGAGTCATATGCTCTCTTCCCTCTGAAAAACTCACACAGATGTCTCTTTTTCCTACATCACTCTTCCCCATCTTCTTTTAAGAGCTCACCACCTTCTCAACCAGGTTCAAGATGTAACTCAGCAGGTATTTCTTCCAGGTTAGGAGCACCTGTCCCATGCTGCCAAAGCACCTTGCTTCTGGCAGAGCACTCAGCACACCTGACTGGTCTTGCTTAATTATCTGCCCTCTCTCCTAGACTGCGTGCTCCAACCTTGCCACAGGGTATTTCTTGCTCATATCCCAGTTCCTAATTCAATGCCTGGCTCCCAGCAGACACTAAAAAAATGTCAACGTAATCAACGGAAAAATATTAATTTCACTCATTTAACATATACCTTTGTATTTATTTATTGCATTCTTTTCTTTTTATCCTTCTTAACCTCAACAATGTGTACTTTACTTACTTAAAAAAGTTATATATGTGACATATGGTAATTAATGAATAATCTAAAGAAAATAGAGAATTTAAGGAAAAATATTCATTATTTCAGTGCAGAAATGCAACACTTGTCTTTTACTGTTTGCATGACATTTTAAATAAAACTGTGATTAAAAGACAAAGAAATGTTACTATTAAAAAGGTAGAACCAAGAGTTCTGCTGGAAAAACGTCAGAGACAAATTCAAGGTAGCAAACTGAACCTAAAGAGTTACCTTCCAACATGCAGATTAATAAGGCAGTGAGCCAGACAGCTAATGAATTCTTGGTCATGGTTCCCAGGCCCCAGGATCAAGTTCCTGTTTACAGTCAGGACCCTGAGTGAGTCCAGGAGAGCTACTTGCTGCGGGACTGTTTTGTGTGCCCGTGAGAACTGGTACAAGATGGTCCTGTTGAGGCAGTGATAAACCGCATCCAGTGACAATCCCTGCGATCTTCTTTTGGACTGAAGATACGAAAGATACTTTATTTAGTGAAATGGACAAAATAAAAGATCTGCTTGTAACTCGCACTTGAACATTATGTACCAGATGGCATGCTAAGTACTGGGGTGCCGAGTTAAAAAAGACAAAGCTCCAACATGGTGGGGCAGAGCAAGAGAACATGAGCAAGTCCCATCTGGGTAGGCTCCTACCACACGAATTTGTTAGGGTGAATGATCTCTCCTCAAAATGACTGAAAAATAGCACCTAAAATGTTAGGAAGACACTTCCTTTGACATTTTCGTTTTATCCCCTCATTTCAGAACTTTTCTCTGTGGCTTAAATACAAAATCATCTCAGAAAATTCTTAGGTGACATGAAAGAACCTATGTACCATATGCTCATCAACATGATAATAGCATTTCCTTCTTTCTACATTATGTATTGAATAACATTAATCCCTTGTGCCAAACTGGGCCAATATTCCTTAGTCAAAGATACCACACACACACACACACACAAAAATGATATCTTCAAAGGAACAAGGACTACAATGGACTTTGTAAAGGTTCAATTACAAGAAGAGAATATTCCTTTAATATCAACTCTTCATGCTGTTAGCCTTTACACACTGATGTATAATACTGTAAAAACCTATTAAATCATGTTAACTTATTTATACCAAAAGTAAACTGTCTAGCCTGCAAAAAGCAATCCCAGTGGGCAGATCAGCAAGAACCCACAGCTTGAGAGAACTAGGCAACTTCACAAAGGACAAACTGGAACCAGGCGAAGGGTAAGGGAGAAAGGGTTAGTCTACCTTTTCATTCACTTTTAACAAGCTAAGCTGTTTATTAAATGTTAACATTCATTATCTTATTAGTTACACTTATTTCCAACAATTCTGACACCTTAGGCAAAGATATGCAATTGGAAAATACGTACTCTACAACTAATAGTGAGATGGATTACCTGTGCAATTAGTTGAATTATAAAATCTATAAGAAGCTTAGATTCTTTGTTGAACATGCCTTGCCAAAGCTTGTCCACCACACGTTGTGTGAAATAAAACACATTGTTCACCAATACCTGGTAGCTTCCTCCACTGGTAATAGGTAGAGATGCATCTTCCCCTAAATTCCAGCAGGAAAAAGATGTCTAAGAAAAATGATGTCTACCAGCACAAGACCAGATCTTCAAACAAATCAAGCTAAGGCAAAATGAGTACATCTACTACATTCAGAAATAAGACAACTAGCTCTTATTTACTTTAAGAAAATGATGTTCATAGCTAGAAATCATGATAAATGTTGGAAGAAATAACTTCTTCAGGATAAAAGTGTTAAAGATTGAGACTGTGAAGTCTTGTTGCCTTAAGATAATCTGTGATAAGCAAACAGTTCAACTTAATCTGTCAGTGACAGATAAGTTCTATTTGAGAGAAAGGTTAAGTCAGTTTATTAGCTGTAAATTGATTCTGTGTAGCTAATAAAGGCCAAAACAATCAAATGAAACTCTTGACTTTGGAGTACATCCTTAAGCTATGAAGCAATATAGTCAGAAGTGAGGTTCAAAAGAACTATGAAAAATAAAGTATAATTGGTGTGGTGGTGCCAAGGAGTGACTTTCACCCACTCCATGACTGCCATCAGCACTGTCTCTCATGTAAAACCTACCCCAATATCTGCAGGGTACTTGCTGTGTACCCTGATGACTAATCATCCTAGCTCCTCCTCTTCACCAGAATACTCCTCTTAAGCCCCCTCCTTTCTATAAATTCTAAAGCGTCCACTAACTGTGATTATGCCAACCTCCTACTAAATCACTCTGATATTCAAAACTCCTCATTTTGTGTCCTTCCATAGTAAGGTGATACTATGTAAGTAGTATGTCAAGTGATAAAAACAAATACAAATGTTTGACTTGACACCATACTCTGAGTGTTCCATGTTAAGATAATACTAAAGATTTCTTTGTAAATTTACCCCCCCGCCACTGCCATAAAAACAACAAAACAAAACCCAACTGAACAAAAAACCCCACATACAACCATAATTTAATAGCATGGATGTTCTATGATTAACGTTATTACCAGTACTCAAGTAGCCAATATACTAAATCATTACTTTTCCTGCTTTAAATTCTTTATTATTATTTTACTATAAATGTTAGCTCCAATGTAAATGCATCAAATTTTGTATTTTTATTCTAACTAGATAGAGATATAGAGAAAAAACATTTTAATGTGTTTTGAGTTTATGTCCTGGAAGCCATCCAAAATAACAAATATGTATCTATGAAATGCCACTCATAGGTGTATACTCAAAAGATTATGTGTTAACACTATACATACATGTGATTCATGTAAACAAGAGAGTTTATAGCAGTTTCATTTCATGTCTCAAACTGGAAACTACTAAATGTCTATTACTAGTAAAATGGATAAATTTAGATCTTCATGATGGAATACTACATAATAAAAATAAACTCTTGCTACATGCAACATGGATAAATCTCACAAATAAAAGGTTGAGTGGAAGAAGCTGGACTAAAGAAGAATACATACTGTATGATTCCATTTATATAAGGTTCAAGAGCAGATTAGGCGGGCGGGGTCTGGGGGTGCTGGCAGTGCATTTCTGAGTGCTTTTTACAGACACATTTGTCTGGGTGGTAGCTCATGGAGTGCTTACACTTATAACTGGTAAGTATATTACAATGAAAAAGTTAATTTAAAAACATATTAGATGTCCATAAAGATACAATAGTTCATGTAATATGGTTTATAAAACACTTTTTTCTTTTTCCTTGTCTTTTTCCTGCCACCCAGAGTGCACAGATGCGGACAAGTACCTCCAGTGCTTCTTATTGTTGGTCTTTACCCCAGATTCAAAGGAAAGAGCTAGCAGGGCCTTTTCCTCATTCTAGAAAAATACTAATAAGAGGAGAAAATGCAGAGAAAAGAAGGAAAGAGATGAACTTAAAAAGGTGATATACTTGGGGTTTAGAAAGAGGAGCGTGAGTATAGATATTTTTAAAGTGAAAATAAAACATAGTATTACCCAATAACACATCAGCTGCAAGCAAATGGTCCATCACACTATCCAAAATATAAGTCTGAAATTCTTTTTGCTGAGTTCTTGTGGATCTTTCAGGGGAAGCCTAATCAATAAAATTTAGAATTAGAAACAGAACCAGGTAAATGTAAAGGTTCAACAATAATTACATTACTAAATGTATCAAAGGGATTAAAAAAACTTACTGGTAATAATATGTAACACTAGAGACGATACATATTTTTATACTCTCTTATTTCTGATGACAGAATTAAAACAAAAAAATGAAGCCAAGGTAAAACATTATTTCTTTTGAATCAATTCCTCCAAATACAGTATTCTAAACATTGTATTTAATAAACAGTTGATAATCCATTATTATACCTCACTTTCAAAAGAGATATGGCAATTTATAATGGCATACAGCTAACATAAATCCTGAAGCTCATTCAGGATCATAATCAACTCAAGTTGTTTCATGGGATAAGTAATAATGAGTAGGCTTTATCAAAGCTTAAGTAGACAAGTTCTGAAGTCTGCAAAACAGAGAAACCATAGAACACACAGGAGTAGCTTGATCAGACAACACTATTTATTTTTACTCGATTAAAAAATATTCTTCTGCATTCTCTAAGGACTTAAGGCTGCTTCAGTCACCACAGGCAATAATCCTCTGATTCCTCTCACTGAAGACGTTAAGTGAATGATCATGACCTAGAATTTATGCTTGTTATGGCTCTAATTGCCTAGTTTTAATGTTTTTGCTGAGATTTATAGGAGAAAAACTTTTAAAGGACTTAAGACATTATGAATGCACACACAGTTGTGTCAAAGCTACCTTTAAAAAAAAAAAACCAAACATTTATTGGATTACTATTACATATCAAACACAGTGCTTAATCTTATGTACCTTATCTCAATCTGAAATCTCTTTTTGAAGTAGATACTATTAGCCCCAGAGTGGGTTTCACTCTGCTGTGAATGGGGAGGTCTTTTAGAAGAGGGGCTGGAGTACAGTAGTAAACTCCTCAGAGGACAGAAAATTGTTAACGGTATCAGGCACACACTCCAACTCAGCCAGCCCCCTTAGTGTCTTTATCTTTCCTTTAGGCGATATACAAATACTCTGTGATCTGTTCTCATGCACTTTTGTTCTGTTGCCACAGTGGTGCTCTGTGCAGCAAATTCATTTGGCCCTCCATGAGATAGATGCCTGGTGGTGATGGCAAAGGACACTGATCACTGGGAGCTGAGAGAAGACTCACCGGCCACTCTCGTAGTAACAGGCCACTTAATTGAGTAAGTCATACGTGCCAGGTACTGTGTTATGAATCTTAAATGTACTATCTTATTTAATTTTCACAATAGTTCCTACAGTCAGGTTCTATTTTTATATTATTTTAAAGATGGGCAAACTGTAAGGGGTAAAGAGAACTGAGCTTGGCCAAAGTCACAAAGCTATTACCAGCACATATTTCTCAAACTATTTTTTGCTGGGTGATTTACATGTATTTAACTCTCACAACAGTCATGCTGGGGAGACAAGATACAGTATCATTCTCCAGAGAAGGAACTTAGCTCAGAAAGGTTACAATGCTTATATAATAATCAATAGGGCCAGAACTCAAATTAGGAATTTCCTACCCTGCTGCCTCTCTTGTAATTGGCCTGAGTCATACTCAAGCCAGTGTACACGAATGGGAACCTTCTATTTTTAGAGGCTGCTCAGAGAGTTAATTTCACACATTCTTTTATAGATATAATCAAGTAAGTAGATACTCTGATGAAATGACAACAATCTTACGACTCAAGATGGCCTGGCTCAAGTGTATCAGACAGGAAATCAGTTGTCTCAAACTCTTCCTTTGTGTAGGTAAATGGTAAATATACAGGATAACTGTCTTCTTCAGAGAAAAAGACTTCATAATCCTAATTTATTTTTTATTTTTTATACCATAGGAAGACACAGAGTGCAATAGTACTGTCAGCCAGTATTTTTTGTATGTGCATTCTATACATGTGTATAAGATTTGAAGTTCCTCAAAGTATTAAATTAATTTTAAAAAACAAATTTGAATCTTTTTTTTATTAGATTGTATCATATCTTCCTGTTTGGGAACTGCCAGGGATGTAGGTATAGTTAAATGATTTGAATATACTTAAATAACTCACCAAGGCACTGTGTTAATCTTGTGAGAGATAAAAGAACACATGAAAGCTGATTCCTAAATTGAAGGAGTTTATACTTTATCTGGGAGTTTCCATCTTGACTCTCTGCTTCTCCCTGAAATATAACCCTACCACCCTCAACTCCCTAGTACAATCATACACAATTCCACTGTGGGGCAAATTAGTGTCCACAACGATGAGAAGGTTACCTCAAGGTTAATGCTTATTATATCAAACTCTCCCTCATGAACCATAGAGAAAACCAAAATAAAAGACAAGTTCATCATTTGCCCATGGTTAATTATTAATAATTGGCTATTAGGTTTCCTACAAGACTCAAAATGTTATTACTGGATATATCCATTCACCTCATATCTTCCACATATGTGTATTTTATTTTTTGGCTCAGTTAGTCTTTTTTATACATATCTCTTCTGAACCTCATTGTTGCTTTCTGATCCCTATTTCATTCTGCATTAGAATGCTTCAAATTCTGACCCAATGTACTAAGATACTGGCCCTCCTTTCTCTTTATTTTTAAAGATTCCAAGGAGGACAAGCTCTACCAGGCATGCTTATAAGTTCTACCATGTGGATTACTGATGAAATCGATTACTTCTCTGCCAATATTCAACACTGTGGTCCTAGTTAAAATGCTGAACATGACTGCTTAAATTACATTAGCGATTTTTCTTAATTAACCAAACTAAGATATTTGCCCATGAATCAGATGAAATACCTGCTGTGGTTTTAAGGTTTCAAATAAAAAGTTAATAGCATAGCCACTAGAGGGAGCAGAGAAGTGCAGGTTTAGTTGTCAAAACTGCTGAGAGCACAGGGGAAGTTCCTCAGAGAGAAGAGAGGTTCATCTCTGCACTGATTGAATCTTGCACAAAACGTGTTCTTTTCAGAGCGCTGGCACACTTAGGCCTGTGGGCCAAATCCAGCCTATGTCTGTTTTTGTCGATAAAGTTTTACTGGAACACAGCCATGCTCTTTCATTTACATACTGCTTTCTAGCTATAACGGCCCAGTTGAGTAGCTGTGACAAAGACGATATAATCTACAAAGTTTAAAATATTTACTATTTGTCTCTTTACAGAAAAAGTTTGTCCATTTATGACCTAGGCAGGGAAAGGGTGCTAAAGTACTGAACTAGGGACATGCTTGCAGGAATGGAAAGAGAAACAAATTCACAGGGTATATAGCACATCTGGGATGAAAAATTTCCATAGCCCATGACATGTTCTGCCAATACAACCCAGAAGAATTAAAAATCTGAAAGGGATCTGGCATAAAACTTGCTTGGTTATTAAGGTTCTAATTATAAAAACAAGGCAAAACAGGTATAAATGCATTTCTTTGTTTTACCTCCAACAAAAGATCAATTAGTGGAGTCTGCTTGCTGGCAGGGGTAAGACAGAGGTTGTCTATTATTAAGACTCGCATGAAGTCAAAAACGAACTTTTTAGCTGGGTGATTGGTTAGATATGTCTTCACGCCCACATTGCAGTACTCAGACTGGCTTCTGTTCATCCCTGTGTCTGCTGCAAAGGCTTTAAATTCTTCCGCTGGAGATCCAACTTCATCATCAAGATCTGTCACCTAGAAAAATCAAGGGGAAAATACGCTAGTCACACTCAATTGTATTTGGTACTTTTACTTCTATGTTTCCTAAAAACCAAACTGTAGCAGTATTTTCCTTCAACACCTACCTCCTGTAGTAAGCTATTCAATGCATTACTCCCTTTGCTTTATTTGGCCCCGCCTTTCAAGGTAGTAATTGGGCACTGTAGCCATGGTTACTCAACACACGCTCTTTCTAATATTAAAATACTGACTTGCCACTAACCATGTATCTGTTTTATGCTGAATTTTATTTCTACTGTGGATAAGAGCACTTAACATAAATGAAATACTCAAATGAGAATAACTGCCTTTGCACATTTGAAATATACCTATTGAGAGGTAAAATATCATAGAGTTTCAGATAGAGACCAGGAATAATGGTAGCACCTAAAGATCCATTCAAGTTTGCAGGTTAAAAAAACAACTCAAATCAACAAAACAAAACAAAAATACCAGTGCCAAATTTAAGCCAACATAAAAAGGAGCAGAACACACTAAAAAAAAACAAACAAAACAAAAAACAAACCAACCCACTGAAGTATTACTGAAGGTCTGTTTTTACCAAAAATGAGGATTTCAAAATTATAAATAAGCCAGGGTGTGATGGTCATGTGGGGTATTTGTCTTTCTCCACATGCTATTAACAGCACGTGACCTTAACATCCTGGCTTATTTATAATTTTAAAAAGCCCCACAATTTTAGAATGCATATTTCACCTTTACACATGAAGGAAAATTAGTAGGAAGAAGGTAGTTTATTCCAGCCTTAGAGTAAATGGTGGAAATAAGAGGAGGCATCATGAAATTCGGAAGTACTATGGAGGAATAACTGTCTTTTGGGCTTGCTTCAAAGGACAAAAGAAGTATGTATATCATGTGAGTACAGTCTAATAATCTTCTATTAAATCAGTGCAAAATGAAAAATAAAAGTTGATTAAGAAAAGCTGACCAAAAAGGACATATGTATATTTTCTTTTTTTATAAAGACAACCAACCCTATAATGAATCTGTAAAGATTAAATCCAGGAAATGCTTAATTCCTGAGATAAATGAAGCAGAGATAAATGTGGTTTGACTAGCGTTCTATAATCTGGAAAGAACACGTCACAACTACATGACTATCACCATGTAAAAGAAGAAATGGATCCATTACTGCTTGGAGAGGCAAGTTACTAACAGGAAACTTACAAGAATAGGGTAAATGAGAACAGGAAGTTTAGTTCGCTGTTATTTCAGGGAAAAAAGAGAGTGTGGGGAGCTAGACAGCAGATTTTCATGTGAGAGGTGAAGTAGAAAGTTATGAAACTGCAATGTGGTCAGAAGCTTAAAAGACTGGCCAAAAAAAAAAAAAAAAAAAAAATCTGCTAACCACTGGAGCAGACTAATTCCAGTTTGACATTTTCCTCCCCCTTTCCTACCATCTCTGAGTAAGGGCGAATGTTGAAGGGGAAGACGGTGGCTGCTAATGCACACAGGAAATCAGGGCTCATCCACATGGAGGCCAGGTCCGGAACATTGTGATATAAGTATCTAAAGAACTGCATCAGGGTCACAGGATACTCTCGGAGCCAAGATCCCTCTTCTTCTGATTGCCAAGGCTATCACAGGAACAAGAAAAGAAAAAATACCTTAGAAAAATTGACACTGCTAAAAATTACTTTAAAAATGCATACTTATTATTCTTCTAAAACTGGATACACTGAAGGTCCAGAACTCTTCTATAAACTACACAGGAGAAGAAATCTAGAAATAAGCTAAAAAAAAAAACAAATTCCCTAGGAACCAACAGGATGTTTGTCTCTTCATTGGAGTGCTCACAGCTCAGTAAATGGAGTCAGTGGTTTTGATTATTCATCATTATCATATGCCAGTGGTGGCTGAATTACCAACAAAGAGGCCCCCATCTTCCATCATGCCCGAGTTGGGGGTAAGATAAAACATGGGGATGTTACTTCATCTTTCTGAGTCTCACAGACATTGTGTAAAATTATAAACACCATGCTTTTAACCATTACGCAATTGTGATACTGTGACTTATTAAAAAAAAAACCCAAAACCATATATATATATATATATGGTCTTCATCCTCTTGTTAGCACAGACCTCCTAAAGCCCCTGGACTGTTCTAAGTTACAAGAGCCATAAAGGTGTCTTGCTAATTATAACAAGTCCCTTTCAACCACACATGCATTTATGTTAATGAGGTGATTTCTGGAAAGGCCTTATCGATGGAGGCTTGCCAGGGGAACACACCACATAACTAAAAGGGTTGGAATTTTCAGCCCTAAAGCTCCCAACCCGCCAAAATCCAGGGAGGGGAGAGAGGATGGAGATTGAGCTCCATCACCAATGGCCATAACTTTCAATCACGCTATGTAATGAATCCTCCGTAGAAACTCAAAAGGACAGAGTTTGGAGAGTTTCTGGGTTGAACACACAGAGGTGCTGGGAGAGTGGCAGCACGGAGGGGCCACAGAAGCTCCATGCCCCTTCCCACCTACTATGTCTTGAACATTTCTTCCACCTGGCTGCTCCTGAGTCATGGGAACCTCTGATTTATGGCTAGTAGGTCAGAAGCACAGGTAACAACTTGGGACTTGTGGTTGGTGTCTGTAGTGGAGAGACCGTCTTACGATATTGAACCTTAACCTGTGGGTCTGATGCTGTCTACTGGTAGACAGTGTTAGAACTGAACTGAATTGTGGGACGTACAGCTGGTGTGGTAAAATCCCCCACATATTTGGTGAGTGTCAGAACTGAAGTAGTGTTACAGTAGAATATTCAGAGCAGAGGAGACACACGGAAGTGTGTTGTTCTTTAACAGCAGTACAACAGTAACAATGATGCTTTTAAAAAGCAACTAAAACAAAATATATCTGAAAAATGCCCATCTATTGATACTTGCCCAGAGAGTGGCTTTTTAAAAAACTTAGATCAAGTTTGTCAAACCTGCAGCCTGTGGGTCACATGTGGCCCAGGACAGCTTTGAATGGGGCCCAACACAAATTTGTAAACTTTCTTAAAATATTATGAGATATTTTTAGCTCATCAGCTATTGTTAGTGTTAGCATATTTTATGAGTGGCCTAAGACCATTTTTCTTTCTTCCAATGTGGTACAGGAAAGCCAAAAGATTGGACACCCCTGACTTAGATGTTTTTATTTATTTATGAATAGAAATCCAAACAAAAACCCCAAAGCATGTAATACATAATTCTAACTTAATACAGGTAATAGTAATGTTCTTTTCGAAGATGACATAAAGAATAACTTTGTGGGAGCTCCCTGGTGGTGCAGTGGCTAGGCTTTGGTGCTCTCAACGCCGTGGCCTGGGTTTGATTCCCAGCCAGGGAACTACCCACATTTAAAAAAAAAAAAAAAAGGATAACTTTGAATAAAATTTGTCATGAACTTGTAATCCAAAGAGGCTAGGTAATAATAATTCCTCTTACAATGTGATTCTAAATTATATAAACAAATTAAGTCATTATTCACAGTATTCCTGTAAGATAAATAGGAACATACATTTTTCATTTACTCTTTCAATTCTTCATATTCAGGTTACGAATAATTAGAATAGAAAAAACAAACACAAAATAAAACTTGCATTGATAATATTTTTAATCCCTAAATAAAAGTGATTTTAAAAGTTCAAATAACTTATTATTATAATGACATATACTGCAATATACAGTCATTATATACATGTTTACATTGTAATATAGATTTTCTAACAGTAAGAATATGTTAACACTTATGAAGCACTTACCACATACCAGGCACTCTAAGTGCTTTATGCATATATATTAACTCATTACTTACTCACACCAACCCTAAGAGACACATTCTATTATCACCAGCATTTTCTACTTCAGGAAACTGAAACATGTTGAGATTAGTACCACAGATGGGATCTGAACCCAGGCAGAGCTCCAGACTCCATGGTCTTAAAAGCTGCAAGGTTCATCTTCACATTAGAGAGAAGAAAACAGAGGCTAAGATTCCAGAGACCATTAAGTAAACACAGTTATGTTACCAAAAGATTTCTTTTTATTAAAAAAAAAAAAATCACAAGCGGGAGGAACTATCAACAAGTGTCAGTATTGCTACAAACTTACTGAATTCAGCATGCTGCGGAGCATTCCCAACAGTAAAAATGCAGCTTCTGTGCACACGTTATGGATGGAAGAGACCACAGTCCCACTGGAGGCAGGGACTCCAAAGATAAATGTCCAAATGGAATCTAAATCAAACTAGAGAGGAGAGAGTGAATAAAGATTAGCCACTGGCCAACTTTTTCCAGTAGCAACCCTCCTAAATTCTAATATTCCAAAATTTCTTTGAAACTAGTTACTTTTCAAAGTGAGCCATGATGAAGACAGAGACCTAGTACCCTACCCTCCTTCCTATACTTTAAAACTCATTTTTACTTTTATAAAGAAAAAGAATGTTTTGTATCATCCTGTCTTCCTATGTTAAAAACACTGTTTTCCACTTTTTTTCCTAAAGAAAACAAACAAAAATAAACAACATGCTAATTAGCCAGGAGATAAAATTTTAGAACTGGTGACTTTAAGCAGGATCTTTTTAAAAACCACACTGAATTCACTAGCCCCCCCACCCACTCTTAGCAATGTTCTAATTCACGTTTGGATTACATAGAGATAAGATTTGGCAAAATAAAAATCAGTTTGAGGAGATTTATTCATAGTAGTTTTATGTAACACTTTATGGCTATGGTGTCATGCTGTGAAAAATTATATAACCAACCAAACTCTGCTGAGCATGAATCTTTATCTTGATTTAATGTAAAAAGTATAGATTCAGTGGTTTCATTTAAAAGGTTTTGTCAATTACTAGAATTGATTTGAACAGCATTTGGCATTATGATGAATGTAAATTTGAGTTTAAATTCCCAAGTCTTTGCAGTGCCAACTGTATATAGATATCCACAATGTTCTTCCATTAGAAATCAAGCAAAACTTTACTGTTTTCCTCATGTGGATATTATTTCCCATTAAGAAATAAAAAATATTTTAGTAGCTTGAACATGCACTATGAATTATGGCACGCCCACCCAATTAACTATGGTGTATATATGCGTATACTACTACCTTCGTTTTTAACTTTACAGATATAAAATTAAATTTCTTGATATAATCACATAACTCAAAAGAATTCATTTGATCCCCATTAAAATATCATCCAGAAAGAGAAGTCACATTAGGTGGTGAACTTACTATACATCAAGTTGACAATGCACTGTAGAATTGTATGCCTGAAACCTATGTAATCCTTGCTAACAGATGTCACCCCAATAAGTCTAACAATAAAAATGAGTTAAAAAAAAAAATCATCCAAAGCCTTTATGCATGCATGTACACACACACACACACACACACACACACACACACACGCAGTAACCATAAAGAAAAAAGACCAAATGGGGATAAAGGACATCTTTATTGGAAAAAAATTTTACAGTACTTTCAGATTTTTCTGTCCCAACTCAAATCCTAAATGTGAGAAAGGAATAGAATCAGTGGTTTTAATTGAATAACCCGTTACCCTGTGGTGATTTTGGGGCACACAGAATTACGCTTATACCTTACTAGATAATTCCTACCTGGCAACCCTGCTTACATCGGCAGCTGATGACAGGCACACTGACCTGCAGGTTCTCAGGCAGCTCACTAACTGGCTGCTGCAGAAACAATGCCATGAGCAGAAAGTAGAGGGCAGGGACATTAGTGTGTTTAGGAAGAAATGACTGAAGAACCGGAAAACCAGGAAAATGACAAGCGTCCCGGTTTATCTCCCTGACCGTCGATCTCCCACCAGCACTCCTGCCCACATTGAATCCTAAGAAAAGGAAATACAACAAATAGAAAATTAATAATTGATTATCATGCTGAATTAACAAAGAAAGGAGTAATTCAGTGTAAGTGACATTTTCATTAAGAGCATTTATATAAATACAATTAACAGTTCAGTTGCTGAATTAACCTTTCAGTCAGAAGTTTTACTTTACTACCTCTGACTTCAGCAAGCCTGCCTATTAGGACGCAGTGCATGAAACATAATGGAGATAATCAGATAATATAAACTCTTCTCATCAAAAAATAACCTCAAAAGAGCTCCAACATTTCTCTAGGAAGAAAATAAAATTCAAAATTTGGCCAAATATTTGGGATGTTACAAAAATGTAACTTAAAAATATAATTACTATAATATAGTTATTATATTTGGTTTGTTCTGAAAATCATCGTAAACTATTAACCATAAATTATTTATGAACTTAGAAACAAAACAAAGTGAATAAGCAAAATAATTCCTCCTCACCATACTATCTGTAATTCTGCTCGAAGGGTGCCCAGGAGGGGGACAGCAAATCTGAACCTGCTGTGACTGTGTCATCTGGACATCCAGAGTCCTTTCTAAAAACACAGCTCTGCCAGGAGATGGCCACTGATTATTAAAGTGGCTTATATAATCAGCTTCCCTATTGATTCTGTTTCCTCTGTTACACAACTAAATTCAGGATACAACTCACTCAGTTCTTTAGCTACCCCAAACCTAGCACAGTGCTCAGCAGAGAACAAATGTTAGCCACCAGTTTCAAAGGAAAGCTTAAGTGAATAGCAAGCAAGAGATAAAGGGTTGATTTTTATTCCAAAGCAATTTTTATTTACATGAGTACGACATTTTCCCAATGTTTCTTTTTCCTTGTCTTTCTTTCTTTTTTTTTAGGATGAAATAGGCACATATCTGCTACTATTTAAAAATAAGAGAAATTCATGTCTTAGGTGGTTTTTAAAATATTTTATCCTAAATAATTGCTCAGTGTGGTATGAATTAATATTCTGAAGTATGCTTTTCTAATTAACAAAAAATTATACAGCAATTTACCAACCTCTTAACTATATCATTTCATTTCTCAAACACAATGAACATGTGAGTTAGAAACTGCTATTATTCTTTCTGTAACATAGAAAATAGTTATAAACTTAATGAGTGGTGGTGGCACTAGGACTTGGAGCCTGATGTATCTATTTTAGAGACTATAAGGCTCAGCCTTCTTAATGACATTGCTACATTTCTAAAAGAGTAGCTGCATTAGGACACTAAGTGATTTTTGTTTATAGTGAATTCTAAATGAAATTATGAGTATAAAAAAAGTTTTGACCTTTAAGAAATCAAGAGATAAAAAGTGATACTTTATACATTAAATAGAAAAAAATGATTAAACTATAGGTCCTAAATGAAAATCAATACTAGCATTCATTTTCCTGTCTAAATTCTCACATCTTTTTCACCTATAATTAATCAAGAATATCTAATATATTCTTAATAACCAAGCATTAATTTAGATTCAAGTTACAGCTACATGGAAGAAAGTTTCACAAAGACAAATTTGATATAAATTAATAAATGTGAATAAAACATTTCAAAACATTAGGTTGCTCATCAAAGAGAAAGAATCAAATGAGATGAGATATATGGGGCTGTCCAGAAAGTATTCAGCCATGTCATATGAAAAATAGACATGGAGTTTTTCCAGGCAGCCGGGTGGCCCTAACGTAGGTATACAGTTGTTATCAATGAAATTCATCACAACTAATTGGAATTTGTGTCATACTGTGTGTCACACTGTACTGGACAGGTTCAAGGAATGTTGCAAAGTTGATGGAAGACATTTTGAGCACTTACAAAATTACAGGGTTACATGGACACAATCAATAGTTTAATGTTTATTTGGGGACGAGTGGGTTGGGGGGGGAGAAAGGGGAGGGGGGTGGGAGAGGAGAGGGGGAAGCTAAATATAAGGTGATGGAAAGAGAAGTCACATTAGGTGGTGAACTGATTATACATCAAGTTGACAATGCACTGTAGAATTGTATGCCTGAAACCTATGTAATCCTTGCTAACAGATGTCACCCCAATAAGTCTAACAATAAAAATGAATTAAAAAAAAATTACAGGGTTAAACAAATGTAAATGTAATAAACAATGTAATAAAATGCAAATAAACTATACTGTATATCTACTTTTGGGCCACTCTGTATGTGTGTATGTGTATAGGAGTAGCTGTATACATACAGAGATTATGTATCAGTTAGATATTCACAGAAAATTAAATTGAATCAAATTTAAATTAAACATACATTAAATACCTAGATTTCTTTTTTAGAACCCGAGCAGCATATACAATGTGTAAGTGTAATAGTTATCAATGAAGGACGTACAAGTTCTAAGGCATGAAATCAGGCAAGTGTAAGAATCTTTTTCTGGTTTTACTGAAGTAATGCAGGACAAAAAAAAAAGATCAGGGCTAACATTCAGAAGAAAGATACTCAGAAAATATTACTGTTTGACTCAGGAATCTTATTCATTTAACAGCCTTACGTTCCTAATTAGAGAAATTAACCCTTAATTTACATTCATTAGGTTTATTTCCTATAACACATAATAAAATATATATACCTGTCTCCAGAATCATGAAGGCAAAATGAGATGATTGATATCTATTAAAGAATTTTGCACATCACAATGTGCTATATGAATCTTAGGTGTTACTACTACTTTAGTTTTTGGACTTCAGTAAAAATTAGTACTGTCAATTAGCATTTCAAACTCTCAAATTCAATTATGACTTGCATTATTTATCCTCTTAGTACCTATAATTAAAGTCATTAAGATAAATTTCTTGATGTCAAGCTGAAAATAACACTTGTACGTTACATTCCTCCTCTAGAGTCTGTGCAAAACTGATTATTTTTTAGATCATACAAGTTTTTATAATGATAATTTAACATTCATATTTTAAAGCAGATGATTTTCTTTTTTCCCTCGTTTAATAATTCATTTTTAAAAAAATTTTTATTGTTAAACTTATTGCAGATGGTTTTCTTGAGAAATCATTTACAATGAATTTTTCATCACAAAGTTTCTTCATTTTCCACATGTAAACAATAAAGTAAAATTCTATGTTGAAAGCTGTCTTCCTATCATTTGCTTTAGTATCTTAGAAAGTAGTATAGCAACACCTAGCTATTGATACTTCTACATTTTTTAAACAGATAAATTATATACTAATTTCTGATTCCTAATTTTCCCATCTGACAAGTATAAATAGGTATTTTAGATGATTGTTGCAGAATACAATTATATATGATTGTAAAATGTAATGATAGAAAGACAAGTATATTTTTAAAATACTTTAAGAATTGAATTATCCCAATTTTTGATAAAAATATCTTAAAAATAATTTTCCAAAATAACATCATTAATATGAACAGAAATTTACCAGTTTGATGACTCTAATATAGAAAACTATAATTTTCTAATATTACTTAAATGCTCAATTCCATGTTGAAAACAGCATATAGCCAGTGAGCAAAGAATAAGTTCTGAAACTCTGGGCTTAAATCCTGAGTGACAATACAGCATAAGTGTGAAGAACATGGGCTTTGGATCTGGGTGACCTGGATTCCAAATCTAACATTTTGGAGCTGACAAATGACTTTACCTCTATTCCTTGGTTTTCTCATCTGTGAAATAGGCATGACAGTATTTATACTTCATAGGATTATTGTGAGAATGAAAGTCTTTAGTAAGGGGCACAAAATAAGCACTCAAAATATTGTTCTTATTAATTCAGTTCTGATAAGGTGCTAGTTATTTACTTACAGATCAGAAAGAGAACTATGCAACAAAAAGTTCATAAGAAATTTCCTGGACTTTTCACATCTTAATATCCTGTCTCTGACTTCAGTTTCATTTGCAATTAAAAAAGCCAAATTTGAAATTTTCTAAGCGTCTATCATTAATTAAAATTAAGCACTCTTAATGATTGTCAGATAAAGTGAAAAGCATAAGCTTACGCAAGATTTAAAAACAAAACAATGAGCTTATATTAAAGCAGCTGACTGTACAAGTCCCATACCTAATACAGTTCCGATCTTGTTAGTTAAGACAGAATCTGTCTGTTCCAGCCACCCTCCACCACTGAGTCCTTCTTTAAACTTGATGAGAATAGACTGATTACTCAGTAGGACAACAAGAATCCTCATGGCTGCGGTAACTGTGGTGGAATGCAAGTGTTCTTCCATAAACATCATAATCCAGTCAAAACCCAGAGTCTTAACCAGTTCTTCACAAGCTCTATCCAAAGGCAGAAGGATTAAAACAAAACAAAATATTAGTTTGAAGGAATAGAATTTCAAATTTAAAAAAGACTAGGTGTTCTTGAGATACTATAAATCTCAGGATTTAACTAGTAATAATAGCAATTCTAAAAAGATTTTACTTACTGCAAATTAATGCTTGTCTTTTCTTTAGATGTATAAACTAGTTTTAGCAAGATATCTAGAAGTCTGTTCCTTAAAAGTATAAGATTAGCAGATACAAGACCTCCAAACTCTTCTTCAGTTCCTACAATGAAAATATACACATTAAGTTGCCCTAACTGATAAACCACGATAAAATATCCAACACTATTCTAGGAAATCTCACGGAAAAATATATCTTTTAGAAAACATTTTCTCTAGTACTTTCCACTCAAGTGGACAAGAAAAATCGTCCATTAAATCATTTCTCTTTAGAATCCTAAAAGGTGTTTATTTACATTTGATTTTATGTAAACAAGTGATAAGAAAGGCTGTGAACCCTTTTTACATTAATATTTCCCTCTCCTACCAAGGGGGAAATAATCAAATGAGGATCACATGAATAAAAATAACAATCCAAACCCTCAATTTTCAGTTTCTTTTTTAAGAACATAAATACTTAAATTTACCTGATTTGAAGACTGAAAAGAGGAAGCATAAACTATTTAATACTTGAAGGAGAGTTATAATTAAATAGCATGGAAGAGAAACTGGAAAAGAAAGGGAGGAAAACAGAAAGCTTATGGTTCTCAATGGGTTGTGCTAGAAGCACACAGGCCTGCCTGCACATCAATGGTCCAGTGTTCTCAGCCCAGCTCTGCCACTAATGAGCTAAGAGTCTGTGAGTCCCAATCCACACGATTTCCTTTATTCTAGACCTAAAGCTCAGGCTAAATTTTAACTCCATGGTTATATACTTTTACTTGTTTGGGCAAGGGACTATTTTCACCCTTAAGCACTGTCTTTTAAATGCTAATTTAATGCCAGTTATTGGGAGGGGTACTTAAGCTTAAGAAGAGGAATTCAGGATTCCAGTCCCTTCCCAGAAGCATAGGACTGGTTGGTAAACGACAAACTGTCTTACTGAAAGCATACCATACAGCCAATTCACACAGGAGTTATTTCCATTCAATTATTTCTTTTCAATAAAATGACAATCCATATACAATTTAAAATGCTCTTTAATTTTAATGTCTAATTTTCTGTCAGTATGCTTCCCTTAATTTTTAAATATAGTTTAAAAAACTATGAACTCTAAAAGGAATTTTCAGATGAACTTTTCCTACTCAAACTGATGCTTTATTCCATACCACACCGCCCTTTTATGCTATTTATTTTATTTTACATTAATTATTATATCACTATTCATCATTGTTCAAGCCATTTTCTTTTTTTGTAGATGTATCCTGAATACCGTGTAAACTACTTGAAAGAAAAACTAAAATTTAAATTTTTTGAAACATATTATACTTAATACAGTCTTTATTTAGTCCATAACAAATAAACAATAAATGTCATATCCTAACAAGACCAGCAATGTGCTTCTGATTATTTCTATTATTTCAAATGATAACGAAGAGAGAGAATACTTGTCTAATCAACTTGGCAGATCAAGAGAAAAATTTGCTAATTTATACATCCCAATTACTGTGCTCTTATTAAAGAAAATTTTACACTTGTGGTTATTAAATTCGATGGCCAGCAAGACATATGCACACTAGAGAAATATTTTTCCCACATCATTTTATACTTGAAATAAATGTTATATATTTCCAAAGATTTAAAAAGTACTTTTCCTTTCCAATTCCTGCTTACTTGGCTTATATTAATTCAGAATTTAGAAATAATCCTTGCATATGGTAGAAAAATGTAGTTAGAACGTTGGTTTGAACTCCCTGGGTTCTAATGCAGTAGTATGATCTCAGGTAAGTTTCTTTTACTTAATCTTCCTAGGCCTCAGTCTCCTCCCTTATAAAATCAGGGTAACAATAGTACTTATTTTATAGTGCTATTGTAAGGTTATATAAAGCACTCAGTAAGTGCTATCCATTGATTGGATCTTGATGCTTCTCAGCCCGCTGCTAATTTGCTTTAGCAAAGAAATGTGACTATTGTTCCAAATGAGGCGGCTGTAGGTATGTGGTCAAGGGCCTTATGTTCTGCTTTGTGAACTGCAGGAAGTTACTACGTCCCTGAAATCGCTTAGATTCTCCTTTAAAAAACATGATTATGCTGCTGCTTCTTATTTATGAAGCACTGGAACTTCTTTGTAAAGCACTGATACTACCAATACTAAGAATATTTTTTCTCCGCCCTCCAGGTAGATGTAGGGTTTAAAGGAAATCATTCATGATATGATTATGGAATAATGTAACAGGATAACAATGTAAAGGATGGTGAAAATATATAAGATATTGTCGATTTAATTATAGGTCAATCTAAAAGGTTCTTCCAAACATTTTCAAGCAAATCTCCAGTCCTAAAATATGTAACAGGAAAAATATACTGAAACAGAAGGGAAAAAAATATGACCAAATGAGGAAAGTTTAAAAAAAAAAAAAAAGAGTGGCTGTCACAGGTCCAGAAGATAACAGCTTATAAAATTATTTTTATTTTATACTTAAATACAATGATTTTGGTGAAATGTTCTTTCCCTGAATGACTACTAAATGTTTAACAGGGAAATGAAAATAATAGTAACACAGATATAATTCATATTAGCAAGTATCTGCATTTCTGAAAAGATGTATATAAATAAAAAATAAAAATCAAATAATGTTAAACACCACCTTGGAAGAGTTTGCTATTTATAGGATAATTGTTATAAATCCTCTAAAAATGGGAAAGATTTTATTTTTAAAGTAAAATTCACACTTCTGTCTATTGTACAGACTTGATTTAAGACAAATACATCTGTGAAAGACTGAAAGTAATATAAGGAGAAAATACAATAGTATTGCATATAATTCAGTCTAACTAGTGCCAGAAAGAAACAGGGCATAGTAATTAGTTTTCAAGCTCCAGAATCAACTCACCAGTGTCGAGCTTCTCTTCATTGTTTATTTCCATAACTACAAACTTCTCACAAACTGCAAAGGTTGGTAAAGTAGAAGAAATAAACTGGCCAAACCTTTAAACACAAGGAAAAAAAGGTTATGGATTTTATATTTTCTTTCCCCCAAAGAAACAACAAAACACAAGGAAACAACAAGGAAATGAAAAAGAAAACAGAACTTCTTATTTCAAGTAATCTTTTATAGATCTTTAGGTGACTGTATTTGGTTTACTTCCCCTAGGACTAATAACATGAAATATGTTACAATGTTATAAAATATAGGGAAAAATATACTCCTCTAGAAACGAATCCTTTAGTGCACTAACCCAAATGATTTCAAGAACCGAACAGCATGACCCAAATAAAATGTCCTAACATTTCTATATGCATCCACTCTACTACAGCCTAGCAGTTAAAAACTTGGGTTTTGGAAACACAGGTAAGGATAAAATTCTGGCTCTATCAGTTTTTAATTTTGTTACTTGGGAGAGAGAAGTCACTCAATCTTTCTGGGCTTTAGTTTTGTAATTTGTAAAGTAGAGAAAAGTAAAAGCCTGATAGGTTTCAGTGATAATTTTAGCAAAGTAATCATTATAGTACCAGGATAATAAGATCAAAATAAATACTGTTAATAACAACAACAATCTCCAAAATAATTTTTAAACTCATTTTAAATATTATCAAATTAAAAAAATGTTTTTGAGGAGAATTAATAAAAAAGTGAGTGATTTACATGCTACATAGCATAGAGATTAGTCTACTGAATAACCTATTAAGTAGGTATGCTTTCACCTGTGACTGGGAGATTACATGAAAAGCAGTAGTCAAGTCCAATTCAAGCAATTATCTTCTTAGAAATACTTTGGATAGGTAGTTTTTCCCCCTCCATTTTTAGTTTAGATGGGAATTATGTGAATGTTAGGATATTTCTACAGGGGGTTCCCTGGTGGTGTAGTGGCTAGGCTTCGGTGCTCTCAACATGGCAGTCTGGGTTCGATTCTCAGTCAGGGAAACCCCACCACCACCGCCAGCCGCACGCCCCGCTGCAAAAAGAAAGGGTATTTCTACAGTTCACAAATAGGCTTTAAGCCATATTGCACATTAGCAGCAAAATAATACATCAAATAAAAGGCTTAAAAATGCAAAAATAAAATATCACCACCTATTTGTGACACAGAATAAATATAAAGGAAAAGGCATGCCACCACGGGTGTGGGTGTGGGTGTAGAAGGGCCTGGGGAAGAGAGACCAAGAATTCCTATAGTGAACACTTTTATGTCCAGGACAATCAATCTTACTGGGCTCGTTCCTACAACTTTTCTCACCTATATTCTATTATTACTAGTGCTAACAACTGGCTGTGCTTTATAAAGGCAAGATACTGAGACATTCTTGTTTTCTGTACCTAAGAAAGATATTGAATATTATCATTATAGGTGCTATTTAGGCATAAGTATCAATTACAATCATCTCATTCATCTGAACCCAGTGATACCTTCAGTTAATAAGCAGACAAGCACAGAAATTACCACTACCTGAGCAGGTCATTGCTGCTGGGAAACCCTTGTAGTAAGAAGCTGAGCACGTTACTAACAGCAGCAATGGTAGGCTGGGACAGGGACACGTCTCGAAGAGTCAGCAGCAGCTTCGGGATCAGCTGCAATTCTCTCATCAACTTGGCATTCTTTGAAGCTTCACTGTAAGAGAAAGAAGACTTGACTCACTCTCTACCATCTCTCCTGTAATTAAACACAAACCACATAGGTTTAACTTATACCTGGATTCTGTGAGCAGTTCAATGAAGTGTTCAAATAAAGAAAGGTGAAGTTCATACGGTGCATGGAGCCAGACCTATAATAAAAATTAAAAGAAACTGGTATATTTAGGGTTAAAAAATATCTCAAATGCTATTCCAACAAACACAAATGCAGCACATGAAACTTATTTCACTTTTTAATGGAATATAACAGTTTATAATAATTTTTACATAAAACTGCTTGTACCTATGACTTCTGATTGTTTATTATTAGTATTATTATTTGTTTTGGTAGTTCCCCGGCTGGGAATCGAACCCAATTGATTCTGTTTATAAAGGGAAATTACCCTAGTAAAACAACTGGAAAGACAAGATCTATGGAAAGTATCTTTGGAACCAATGACTGAATACTATTTCTCAGTACTCAATACACTGAGTATAATGAATACTGAATGCTATATACCGAGTACAAAGAGTGAATGACTAGAAACTTGTGTGGGGTCCAAACCTGAAACTAACCACCGTAAAATAGTACCTCAAACAACTCCTGGAGCTCACAAACAGCTGATGAGACTAGTTTGCACTCCCACCAACCAGAGTATACAGTGTTTTGTACTCTGCGGGGAAGTGGGCAGAGGTCTTAGAAATCTAATACCTTAGTAGTGGGGCTAAAGGAGCACTCCACTAAAATGTTTTTTTCTGGATTAGCAAAGCTTAAAAGTATGTCTCCAAAGGATCAAGACAACTGAATGCCAGAGTAAAGTTCAATACTTTCTGAAAGAAATAAAACAAAATCTAGAACTCAACAATGTAAAATTTAGCATTCAATCCAAAATTACCAAGTCAGCAAACAAAAAGGAAAATGTAACCCATAAGTAGGAGAAAAATCAATGATTTTAAATGCCTAAAAACAACAGAGGTGACTGAATTATCCCTTTAAAAAAAGGACCTTAAAAAAGCTATTAAAAATGTGCTACATATGCTAAGGAATGTAACAAAAAAATATGAACCCAACGAGGAGAGAAACAGTAGATGAACAAAGACCCAAAATGAACTTCTGAGATGAAAAATAAAAGATCTAAAATGAAAAACATACTGATGGGACTGAAAGCATATTAGACACTATAGGAAAACAATCAGTAAGCCTGAAGACATAACAATGAAAAGTAATAAAAATGAAGCATGAGAAAAAAAAATGCTAAAAAGGAATTACTAAAGAGAGCATTAGCAATTTGTGGGACAATGTCAACCAATCTAAGATATTTGCAACTAGAATCCAGCAAAAACAGGGGCGGGCACCAGGAAAAATAGTTGACAAAACATTGGCTAAAAAAATTCCAACTTGATGAAAATGAAAAACTCACAGATCTAAAAATTACAACAAATCCTAAGCAAAAGAAACATAAAAATGACAAGGACTGACTGGCATGTTTAAAATATGAAAAGCATAAAAACTGTCAATGAGAATTCTATGCAGAAATATCCTTTAAAAAAAAAAAAGAGAAAGACTTTTTCAGCTGGGAGAATTTATTGCCAGCAGACAGGCACTGCAGGAAATACTAAATGAAGTTCTTCAGGCAAAAGAATTCTACAAGATGGGAACCTGGATGTACACAAAGAATAAAAGATGTCATGACTATTTTCCATTATGAATGTGGGAAAATATAAAAGAATTTTAAAAATGTCTTTAGAAGATAACTATTTAAAGCTATAATAATATGGAGTATTGTAGGGATTATGAACTCAACAGAAGTAAAACGTCTGATAGCAATAGCACAAAGGACAGAAAAGGAGAAATGCAAGTACAGTGTTGCAAGGCTACAGCTAAAGGAGAATAATATATTTTGAAGATAGTCTCATTGATACACATGTACATGTAGTATAAATTCTAGAACCACCACTAAAGAGAAAATGCTTATATGCTACAACCATCATTTTATTTATATTTGTGAAATGGCTGCTCTAAAAGGTGATCTATAAGCATTTGTAGATCACCTTGGTTTGGGGTAATTAAAATGCAATGTAAAGCCATAAAGTGAGCAAGTTAATATAAAATGAAGTCAATGTATGTCAAGCACTTAAATTTCTTATGTTTGTATATATTAGATTTTAATCAGAAAACTGAAACTAAAGACAATCCATGACTCAAATGTACGTTACAAGATGAAAACACTGCTAGGCTTAAGTAGGTCTCCTTAGTACTCACACAATTCTTTCTGCATACTTTCATCTCTGGGCTTTCACAAGTTTTAAAAAGTTTATAGATTTGGTTTTCTCTTCTGATGGACTGAACGCCTGGAGGCATGGACTTTGTCTTTATTTTCATATGCTTAACACCTAATACAAACCCTAGTTCAAAGAGGCTCAACAGACATTTTCTAAAAGAACGAGGTATTAGAACTTTGAATATCAGGCTGAGAAATATGTACTTTATTGTACAGCAGCTGTTCTCAACCTGTGGGTCGCGACCCCTCTGGAGGTCGAACGACCCTTTCACAGGGGTCGCCTAAGACCATCGAAAAACACATATCTCCAATGGTCTTGGGAACCGAGACACCGCTCCTCTATCCGTCTCCAGGCGGGTCCCCCCACATGCAGATACGCCCACATACGAGTACCTGGCGTGATGACATCATCGCGCCAACCCCATCACATACACCCTGTACAAATACAGGTGTATGTGACAGGGCTGTCGCCATAATGTACTTATGTGGACCAGTCACACATGTGTAGAGGGCAGCTACTGTGTAAGAAAGCAGCTGCTGTGTTGAAAGAAGCTACTCTGTTAAAAGCAGCTACACCATGCTTCAAGACAAAATTTCATTTGTAATTAGAAATAAATATTTCATATATATAATTACATACTGTTTTTGTGATTAATCACTATGCTTTAACTATGTTCAATTTGCAACAATGAAAATACATCCTGCATATCAGATATTTACATTACAATTCATAACAGTAGCAAAATTACAGTTATGAAGTAGCAACAAAAATAATTTTATGGGGGTCACAACATGAGGAACTGTATTAAAGGGTCACGGCATTAGGAAGGTCAGGAAGGAGAAATCACTGGAAGTTTTGGAATAGTCATATGATTATGCCTTAGAAGAATTAGGTAGAAAGATAATGAAAGATTGAGGAAAGGTGGAAAGCAAAAGGTATATAGAAATAGAATCTATAGGACTTAATATTGAAGTATGTATAAACAGTGAGGGAGAAGGAAGCTGACTTTCCAATTTCAAGCCTCAGTGACTGGGGGGATGGTGGTATTACTAATAGAAACAGAAGTTAGAAGGAAGAACTAATTTGGGGAAGGATGTTCAGTTTAGGTGCTGCTGGAACATAAAATGAAAATTTTGAACAAATAAGTTAGGAACTTGGATGTCAAGGTAGAGATTTAGACTTGAGAGTCAACACTGAGGAGCTGAGTCTGTAGAACTGGGTGAGAATCTAAGCAAAGAAAACAACAAAGAAAAAGATGAGAAGCAAAGTTGGACACTTTTATATAAAATAATGAAAATTCCACAGCCATCAAATTATAGGGAAAGTAGTAAGAAAAATAAAAACCAATAGTGATGCTTGAAAGCAAAAGAACTTGGAATGCGAGAGGGAAACAGACTGGCTACATCAGGTGCTACTGGGAGTTGTGGGTGCTGAGAACCAAGTATCAGGTGCTACTGGGAGTTGTGGGTGCTGAGAACCAAGTATGCTATGAGCTTTCAAAATAAAGTTCCAGTGCAGCAGTTAGGGCACACAGCCTTTTGTCAAGGATTTATAATAACTGACAAGACAGAGCTTACAGTAGTTATGAGGAAGAAGAGTTAGGGCGCAGACTTCACAGTCAGCCCACATTAAGTGCTAGGCACCATTCTGGGTGGTAGGGATTCAAAGATGAGGATAGATGTGATCTGCATTCTTAAGTCCCATAGTCTCACAGGGGAAACACACACACACACACACACACGAGATATGAGGTTGGACAATTAATTTCATAACTCATCCTAGAAAAAGTGCTACACACCTCATTACTCGATATCACTACGGACAGTCACCTTCGTCGTGTCCAAAAGCTGACAAGTTTGCAAACTTGCCACCGTGTGTGTATGTGGGCAGTACTGTACAAACAACTTGGTAAGGTATCATAACCTTGGTAAGGTTATGACAGCTCTGATGGCCATTGCAGAAAAAGAGTTCCAAAATTGCTTTGCAGGGTGTACTAGGTGCTGGTGTCAGTACGTAGCTTGCCAAGGGGAGTACTTTGAAGGTGACTGTAGTGACATTCAGCAATGAGGTTTGTTAACACTTTTTCTAGGATGAGTTTGCAAAATTAATTGTCTGACCTCAAATAAATAAATAAATAAACACACAAACACACAAATATATATATATCTATGAGGGCTGTCGGGGAAAAAACCCAGATATAAATGCTTCTATTTTTCATAGTACATGGCTGGATACTTTCTGGACAGCCATCTCACTCTCTCTCTCTCACACACCCACACACACACACACACACACACTCACACATACCCACACACCCACATACACGAGATATATAGTGATGAGTATGCAAAGTGCTGTGAACAAGCAATTTATATGCAAGGATTAAGTGGTGCCTTGACAGGACAGTGTAGAAGCACTTTATGGTAATAAGAAAGAAGAAAATCTTGTTATTTTGGGGAAATGAATGCCTATTTTGCTATCAACCAAAATTCCAGGTCTAGCTCCTATCTATCGAGGAAAAGTTTCTATCAGAATTATTTGATGAAAATATGTTTGACTCTTATAATGTTAGAGGCAACAAAACAGCAAATTCACTATAGGTAGGTATATGCATTTCACTTCTACACTATTTGTAAAATGAAATATCCTTGGGGAAAAGAAACCCCATCACTACTCTATTTTCCATATTTTACTAATGACATTAACATATGCATCATAAAATTACAGAACACAGCTTAGAGACACATTATACAGTAGTTAGCTCTACTGATAAACAGAATAAGAAATGAATTCACTGATTATATATTACCCATTAGTATTTATGTACATACTTCAAAATCACAAAGTAGATCCTGGAAAGCAGTTGAATTTGGAATAATGGAGGTCTCATGTCCACTATCAACAGTTCCCACCAACGAAAAAGTCAGATGGAGAATGTGGCTGTTAAGAAGGGAACGCTTCTTCTTAAGTAGCATTGCCAGCAACTAAAAGAAAGTAATACCCAGTGCCTGTTATCAATCATCCTATAGAGATGTGTGTACACACTGCGCATGCATGCACACACACACACACACACACACTCCCCCCATGCCTGAGATTTCTAAATTTTTATTATAACAATGTAACATTAGAAAAAAATCTAAAAAGCAAGGTAATCCCATTACTCTATCATTAAAATATCCACTTTTACATAAATCCTTTCAATTAACATATAAATATTTAAATTGTTGTTACCATCAAGTGCATAACAATTTTCTACTTTTTCCCTACACAACATCCTATCAAAAGAATTTTTTTCTTTTGGAACAGTCTTCCTAATTACAGTTTTAAAAGGTTGAATGATATTCTATGGAATGGTTATAGTATTAGTCATTTAGAGTGCTCTATTTTTTCATGGTAAACAAT
>PVJL010002921.1:140068-175878 GCA_004026885.1 Lyroderma lyra
GGGGGTGGTGGTGGAGTAAGTTCCCTTGCTGGGAATTGAACCCAGGCTGCAGCGTTGAGTGCACCAGAGGCTAGCCACTACACCTCTAGGGAATCCCCAGGATTTAATCTTGCTCCAAATACTTTCTCTTTTTACAAGTAACTTTCTACCTAAACCTAGTTGAGACTGTGGATACATGAACACAGGAATAATGCATATTTTTAATCCCACATGAGTTTTCAGGACTAGCAATGGCAAGGGTGTTATGCAGTGGCTCTTACTTCCCCTAGGTACAGGAGTGGGGATAAAAGATGACTAGGTGTTGCGGTGTGGAGACAAGGAAAATGCAGAGAGCTCGGCATCTACCCAAAATACAGATCTGGCAGTCTCTAGAGCAGGTAATATGACCCTATTTCATTTCATTCCTATTTCCATAAGGAAAAATAACTCCAAACTAGCAAACCATTGCTCTTAAAATACATTCAAGTACATCCATGCTATACTGAAATAAAATAGCCTAATTCAAAGGTTTAGTAAGATTTGATGAGATAGGAGAAAAAGGATGAACTGAAATAAAACAACTCATATGCTCACTTGAAATATGTTAGTTTTAATAAAAACTACTGACTTTGGAAGGTTACTTGGACAAAATAATTCTTCCAGAGTTGGAAAAAAAAATATGACAAATAATGAAACCCAGAAGAATTTTTATGCAAAGTAAAGGGGAGGCAAAGCATTATGGTTACAAACCTGGTAGCCCTTGATTCTTTCCATTTCTTTGCTGGCCAGTGGGTTACTCTTGACCACACAAACCAGGGCCTTGACTGCTGCATACAGCCCTTCTACATCAGAAGCCATGGCCACCAGGCCCAGGATGGCTGCCGCTCCACCAATGTACTGCAAAGTAGTGGCAACAGGCTTAGGAACAAATGTTCTTACTCCTGATTAAAAGACAGTGAAAAATAATTAAAATAAATTCCCCATTAAGCAAGAACTGAATAAATCATCTTAAGAAGCATTTAATTAATTATAAATGATACTTTAAAAAAAGAACCCTTCTGTCCTAAAATAAAAATTCTAAAAAAGAAATTCATGGTAGAATTCGGGAGAAGGCACTAATAAATGCTAATGCATATACTCAGAGGAGAGTTGGGAGTAAAGGAGTAGAGAAGAGCTGGGTTTGAGAGCAAGTACACATTTCTACGTAGCTCTGGGCAACATAAAGACTCAAAAGTACAGAGGCCTTGGGAACGCATTTCTGAGGTGTTGGGGAATACGCTTGGGGAGGGCAAAAGCACTCTAACTCCGTACAGAAAGGGACTGAGAAGCCAATCTGGCAAGGATGACACATTTCGTACAGAAGCCACACAAGGCACATTACTGACCATCACTCAAAGCTTCTCCCATTTATGTAATCTGAGGAATAGGACATCAGTGAATTCAGAAAAACATTGTTATGCGGAAAACAAAGTACTGGAACTAACCTGTGTCAATTAAAAGAAATTTGCATCTACATTCCTAACATTGTTCTTTCTTTGAAGGGCACTGTTTGAATTTGTTTGCCCACCAATCAAGACTGAGTTTTAAAAAAATAAAACTAATATGGATTTTGTATTTCTGTGTGCTTTGCAGTATTCACAATACGTTCATATATTATGGCACTGGATTTTGAAAACTGCCTCCTAAGGTAACTAGAGCCAGTATTATTAGTTTATAGATAAGAAAACTGAAGCCCATAAAGCTCAACTGTCTGGTATAATGCCACACAGAGATGGAATAGAAGCTGGAACCTCAATCTCTGTACTCTTCAGTCACTGCTCTTTCTACTACACCACAATGCTGCTTTATTTTTGCAAAGGACATAGAGCAGTCCTCAGTATTTGTTGAATTGAATAAAGAAAATTTATAAAGAAGCTGTGGTGCATATACACAATGGAATATTACTCAGTTACAAGAAAAGATGAAATATTGTCATTTGCAACAAAGTGGATAGATCTAGAGATCATCATGCTTAGTGAAATAAGCCAGACAGAAATAACTAAAAACTGTATGACTTCACTCATATGCAGAATATAAAACTGGAAGCAACAAAGAAAAAAGAAATGAACAAACAAACAAATAACCCATGGACACAATCAATAGTTTAATGTTTATTTGGGGACGAGTGGGTCAGGGAGGGGAGAAAGGGGAGGGGGGTGGGAGAGGAGCGGGGGAAGCTAAATATAAGGTGATGGAAAGAGAAGTCACATTAGGTGGTGAACTTATTACACAACAAGTTGACAATGCACTGTACAATTGTAAGCCTGAAACCTATGTAATCCTTGCTAACAGATGTCATCCCAATAAGTCTAACAATAAAAATAAATTAAAAAAAAAAAAAAAAAGAAAAAGAAAATTTACCATGTGTTTCACCATAAAGGAAACTGTTTTTATCAATGCAATATGGTCAAAAAAGGAAAACAAAATTAAATTACATAGACATCACTGGGACAATAAAAATTACCAAGAATTGATAAGCATATAGGAGTCTGACCAGCACAATAGCTTGTTAATCTTGTTAATGTAAAAAGGAACCAATATTATGTACTGATTTACATATTAAAAAATATAATCGGAGTTCCCTGGTGGTGTAGTGGCTTAAGGCTTCAGCTCTGGCACTGTCAATGCTGCGGCCTTGGTTCAATTCCCACCAGGTAACTACCCACAAAAAAAAAAAAAAATATATATATATATATATAAATATATATATATATAAATATATATAAATATATATATATATAAATATATATAAATATATATATAAATAAAATCACTGGCCCTGAATTTTGGATGGCCTGATTGAATTATGTTTCAATATAGCCCCAAAAAATCAACTCTTTTTAAGCAGACATCAGGGATAAGGCTCTGAAGAATGTCCACCAGCTCTAACTTTTATTAGAGCTAGATCCACACTGTTTATACTCTGACGGTCTCATTTCTAGTTCATTTCCAAATAACAGAAGCCCCCATGAGCACCACCACTGCTGTACCAAACCATGCAGTAATCATCAATATTCCTAAGTCTTTACATCTGTCCCTAAATGTACTGTGAAATTACTTGAAATTACAGAAGTTGTGTCGTCAGTGCTCATCATTACTGACATAGAGGGAAAAAGTTAATGGGATTTTTAAAAAAGATTATGATTTTTAAAGTGAACCAAAGTTTGAGATTGTGACATTACTCTCTAAATATTGCAAAAACACTGTAGGTGAGCACTACAAAATAATGAACTTCAAAACCTCCCCTTAAGTGAGGTTAAGTGAACTCAGATTCGAAAGTAATAAAGAAGTGTGAAACAATCGATGCTTGGACTCACCCAAGTATCCATTTAAAGTAGCTCCAATTGTCCGAGCAGGTCCATTAAGGTGTCCTGCTGAATTGTGTATCAACTTCACAGGAGTGGCATTCTCATGGGAGGAAATGCCTAACTGAAGAATAGGAAAGGGAAAAAAAATGTAAATACAGAAGAGCTGTCTGAACTTTTCTTATTCAAGTATAGTTGGCATACAACATTCTATGCATTTCAGGTGTACAACATAGTGATTTGACATTTATACATCTTACCATGTGCTCACCACCCTCAGTCTAGTAATTGTCTTGCACCATGCAAAGTTATCACATTATTATTGACTATATTCCCCTTCACCTTTCTCGCCCATCCCAACTCCTCCCCTCTGGCAACCATCAGTTTGTTCTCTGTATCTATGAGTTTGCTTCTGTTTGGTTTGTGCATTTATTTTGTTCCTTAGATTCCACATATAAGTTACATCAAATGGTATTTGTCTTTCTCCGTCTGACTTATTTAGCATCATATACTCTAGGTCCATACATGTTGTTGGAGATGGCAGGATTTCAGTGTGAACATTTTGATTGGACAAGAAAAAGAAGACATGATTGGAAACATATTTTTTCTCTCCTCTTATCAGAATATTAAAAACATGAGCATTCCTTCTTCTTCTTTTTTTTTTGAATGCGCAAACACTTCCAGAAGTGCGGAAACTCATACAAAGTAAGTTAAATATAATCTCCTGAGATGAAGATGGTGAGAGGAGCTTGGGAAACAGCTTCAGGGGTCTTTCTGAAAGAACCTCTGTTGTGGTTTCAAGGTTCTCATCACTCACTACCTCACACTTGCTTCTTATTAGTGAACAGAGAAACATGTCTATATAAAAGAAATGTTAAATTTTAAACACACACACACACACCCACACACACACACAGTGCTTTCAGCCAAATATACTCTTAAGACTTTAATTTTATTGTTACCTGTAGAACTCAATTTATGTAGATTTATGCTCCTTAGAAAATGGGACACATATTCATAGACAACCTCTGTACAAGAGTTGTCAATACTTACTGTTGCTAAATCCTTGCCTTCCAGCCTCTTGATTTCATTGCCCTTGGGCTTTGCCTTGCCTCATCAGCCCAAAAAGCTTGTCAAGCTCACTGAGGACTCCCATCCTGCCAAACCCAATGATCAGTCCTCATTCCCAATCCTCCTTGCCGATCTGACACATTTGCCACAGTGAATCTGATTTCTACAATTCTGGACTCTACTAGTTTTTTTCCCTTTGTTGCTGGCTGGCTGCTACTCCTCAGTCTTCTCAGATGGTTCTTCATCTCCCCAACTTCGTAACACCAGAATGTCCCAGGTCTCAGTCTTAAAACTTTTCCTATTCTCTATCTACATACCAGCTTGGACAATTAATTTCGCGAACTCATCCTAGGAAAAGTGCTACATACCTCATTGCTGAGTATCATACGGTCACCTTCAAAGTACTCCCCTTGGGAAGCTGTGCACCGATGCCAGCACCTAGTCATCCTTCAAAGCAATTTTGGAACTCTTTCTCTGGAATGGCTATCAGAGGTGTTGTCATACCTAAAATTTGACAATTTTTGGCAAGGTTATGACACCTTATCGAATTGTTTGTACAGTGCTGCCAACGTAAGTACATGGTGGCAAGTCCGTGAACTTGTCAGATTTTGGGTATGACAACAGCTCTGATAGCCATATCAGAAAAAGAATCCAAAACTGCTTTGAAGGGTAGGCTAGGTGCTGGTGTCAGTGCATAGCTCCCCAAGGGAAGTACTTCAAAGATATCATAGTGATGTTCAGCAATGAGGTACGCAGTAGTTTTTTTTTAGCATGAGTGTGTGAAATTAATTGTCTGACCTTGTATATACTTTGGTGAATATATCTTGTCTCATGGCTTTAAACACCATCTACGGACAGCCATGACATTCAAACCTTTCCCTTGAACTCCAGATTCCTATTTCCAAAGGCTGTCATAGCTCCCCTAAGATGTCTAAATAAGCTTCTCAAACTTCTCCAAAATGTAATTCTTGATATTCCCTTCCAAAACTACTCTCCGTGTAGTTTTCTCCAAATCAGAAAAAGAGACTCCATTTTGCTGACTGTCAGAGCAGAAAAACTTGGGAGTTGCCCTTGACTCCTTTCTTTCTCTCAAAGTTCATATCTAATCTATCACCAGAAATTGTCAGCTCGCTCTTTAAAATATACCTCAATTCTGATCACCTCCCTTCACAGCCACTACTATCACCCCAGTTCTGACCATTGTCACCTCTCATAAGAATTATTATTGCATTGGCCTCCAAACTGGACTCCCTGCTTCTAACTTTGTCTCCCTTCAATCTGTTCTCAACAAAAGTCATAGTGATCCTGGTTAACAGTAAGTCGTAACATTTCATACCTATGTCTGGAACCCTATAATGCTTCCCCTCTTACTCATTTAGAGCCAATACTTTTACGATTGTCTCTAAATTCCATAAAGAACCATAAAGGCAGGAATTTTCTCTTTATCCTCTACTGTGTCCTGAATGAAATGTTGCATGTAGCAGGTGAGCCAGAAAAAACTTTTAAGTTGCATCCTTAAAAGCAGCAATTGTTTTCTTTAGTATTCTAAAGTTTAATTTCTTAAATTGCCAATAAAAATATAAGAGTATAAACCATGCACTTAAAAGGCAATTCTTACTTTTCTAAATTATAGTAAGTTAATAACGAAACATGTTTGAGCTTAAATTCAAAGCCAAGGAAATCAAATATAAACAATACATGCACCATTTTCAACAGCCCCTCCTACTTGGGTGGTACCCATAACGAAGCTCTGAAACATCTTCCCAATGAGAATTAGCTGCAGCTTACTAAGAAATCATTCTGCTTACCTGCTTAGCAATGGCTTTGCTGTCCAACTTGTTGTACACCTTCCGGATTCGTGCCACTGTTAGGGAAGACACAGACAGTGCATAGAGGCCAAATGACACCTTTTCCTCGGGTACTAATGACACAGGAGATGGGACTACACCTTCGGATTTTGCATCTTTACCTTCAAAAGAAGAATAATGCTTTCAAAATCATTATCCTAACACCAATTTTTAAATTTTTACTACCATTTTTAAGTTGGGAGACTTGAAAATCTTTTAAAGTGGAACAAGGGAGCAGATTTTTAAAAATATTTTATTTAATTTTCAGCTTTTCATTTCTTTCTTTTTTTTTTTAAAATTCATTTTTATTGTTAGACTTTTTGGGGTGACATCTGTTAGCAAGAATTACATAGGTTTCAGGCATATAACTCCACAGTGTGTTGTCAACTTGTTGTATAATAAGTTCACCACCCAACGTGTCCTCTCTTTCCATCTTCATTTATTTCTTTAATTAGAAAATGGGGAAACCATCTAGCCATAGAGGTTTACATTCTAAGTTTTACTCTGAAAAGAATGCTGCTCAACATATAGTATAACCGTAAAGAAAAAGAGCTTTAACTGTTATCACACAAATCACAAAACACTTCCCTTAGGTTCAAAGAAAAAAAGGAATGAAAATGACTGGAATGCCTATGAGCTCTGTCATGCGAGCCCTCATATACGCCTCTCTATTCTGTATTCTTCTAGACAGCACAGCAACATAAAGAACACAAGTTTTGGAGCTAGATGGCTTAAGTGTGTATCTCTGTGATAGCACTTAAAAACTGTATGACCTAAATACATCTCTGTGTCTCTGTTTCCTCATCTATAAAAATGGGGATGATAACAATAGTACTTCAAAACTCCCTCAAAATTCCCAGTGTTTTGAGGGAATAAATAAATATATGTGAAAAGTTTAGAAGAGCTATGTCCTTCATGTTTATTAACTTACCTGGCACATATTAAGTCTTCAATAAGTATTAACTATTAATATTATTAGATGCTATCTAAATCAAGAACATGAGTGAAGACAAATTACTTAGTCATAGGATTAATACCATTTGCAATATAGTTGTCCTAACTCTTCTGAGAACTTTGGTAGAACGAGAATAAAGAAATGTAAGACATTATTTGGAGAGTATTACACAGGAACAGTAGCTTAACATCAGTTCCTTTGATGATAAATTCCTTTTAGGAGAAAGGATAACAAGAAGTGGACTGTAGGGGTAAAAGGATGAAGAAAACTGCTCTAACTTAAAGGACATATGCAACGTGTTTCTGGACCCATCCTTCCTTTCTATAACCAGAGTACTCACGCTTTAAACTGCTTCACGTAAGAGGAGCAATTATAGAAAGAGAAGAAGATTGAGGTTAGGATCTCAGAGAGTATATACCTACATCTTGGAGCCAGTAAGAGAAACTAGAAAATTAGTGATCAGGCATTAGTGAAGACAAAGAAAGGCATGATTAGTGGAAGAGAACATTTTGAATAGGACTAAGTGGTCAACGGTATCATGCTGAAGAAAAGCAGAGAAGGCCCTTTTTTACATGAACATAATGTATAAGCTTAAATACCACGTGCACTTATTCAAGCACGTCCACTGCAGGCGTTAAGTTTTATACTTTAAGAAGAACAAGCTACTCACATGGCATACACACAGCCTGAAAGCTTCCAACATAATTTGGTCCTAGTTCATAAATGGTAGTAACACTCGAAGGAGGTAAAACTTCTTCCAAAAAATGCGTGGGTCCCAAGCGCCAAACCAAGGAAGCAATCTGGCGTTGGGCAGGTGGAGTACCAATGTATGCATAGACTGTGCTAACCACCGGTGGGTTTGCAGAACCGGAACCCCCAGGAGTACTGTGAACATAATGAAGCTGTAAAAAAACCAAAACACAAATGTGTGAGATAAGACAAAAAAAATCCCCCCCCACAAATAAGCACTTTTTGTGTACGTTTTCATTATCCAAAGAACATACAACCTTACAAATGTACAAAAGCCGTCAGTTTGAGAAATATAAGGGCAGGCCAAGATTCTAGAACTTGATATGGAAATTGGAAATTTGTTACCCAACTCTCTGATATAGATAAACTATCTAATGCTAGAAAGGGCAATAATCAAATATAGCGTATCAAATTAACGATGCTTCTTTGAAATTATAAGGCTGATATAAAACCAGAGCTTTGTAACTATGTAATTCAAGTAGTTTTGAAAGTAACTATGCTACCTTTAATGTGATCTGTTAAATAAAATTATTGGTGTTTTATAATGAGTAAAATGCTAAAAAATATTAGAAAAATAAAGTCTATTATAATCTATTCACACATATATTAATCTCAATCTAAAATACATTCTCAGATTTGAAATAACACTACTGACAAGTAGTTTAAATTATCATTCAATTCATTTACAATAAATATATAATTAGAGTATATGAGATAATGAAATCAGGTTGCTTCTTATTGTATAGGCGGCTTTCATCACTTGATGGAATGAGGGACATTTCCATTGACTGTTTTGCCATAACTGAACAGTTTCTGGTGATGTTAATAATATGACTGTGAAGACTAATACATGACCTAAAGTTGATTTCACAGGACTCTAAGTTCTCACAGACACGATGATGATGATGATGATGATGATGATGATGATGTAAATATTTCAATAATAAAGCCACCTCTCAATTCTAGAAACTGAGGACATTTTTATTTTCACTAATACTAAAAAAACAAAGGAGCAATGTACCGAACAATCTACAAACCCATTTCAAATGGAATCAAAGCAAATAAATGACTATTTCCACTGAGTGCATTGTAGGGTTTATCATACTGAAAAAAAATTTCACAATAAAATATCATTAAAGAAGAAAATATATTCAAGGAAACTGCAAATTTCACTGCTTTTTAAACTTGAATTCACACAAAAGGACAAACTTTGTCTTTGTTGCTTCTTTCAAGTGGTATCATTATAAAAATGATACTATCTTTTAGAAGTTGAACAATTTTAAGAGCTTGCTAGTTGAGTTCTGTAGAACTCAACTAATAGCACTTATCTTTATTTAAAGAAGGAACTTCTGATTCTTACTGGTTATTTCAACTCTCTTGCCTCTTTGTTAACTACTGGAGTGTGGAGTAGTATTTATTATTTATTTATTTATTTATTTTTTGTGGTTCCCTGGCTGAGAATCGAACCCGGGCTACAGCGTTGAGAGCGCCAAAGCCTGGCCACTGCACCACCAGGGAACCCCTTGGAGTAGTATTTATATACTCATTCATTCAAAAAACAATAATAAAACAGCTACTCTTATTATCAGAGACTAATGTGGGTAATGACAACAAAGATGAATTAAAAATAATTCCAGTTCTAAAGAAACACAGAATTTACTGGACTGCATAAAATAATTATTGATACAAGGAAGTGACAAAAGTGTGTGTTCATAGTTTACCTAGGCATCCTTTAACTGGTTTCTCTGTTATGAAAAAGCACTTAGCAGTCTGGCTCAAGTACCTATTCACTAATTCTTTGGTACCCTATCCCCTCTTTTCTATCCTTCTCTAATAAAGTGATTATGAACTAGCTAGCCACATAATTCTAACATATTGTTCAAATGGGTATTGAAGGTCAATTTAAAATTAACACATCAATTTAAAAAATAACCCGACACACACACACACACACACACACACACACACAGCCACCCACCCACAACTGGCTTCTAAAGCAGGTTGAGATTTCCAAGCATAGGTTAAGCTTACCTTCACAGTGGTAACAAGCTGTCCATCAATATAGAGGGTTGCGGTACTGTTTTTCAGCATGCCTTTGCTCATCACCAGAACCAGATGATGCCACTGCCCCTCAACTATAAGTTCCCCACATCGAAAACGAGCACAGCATGGGAGAATCTCATAAAAAGAGGATTCTTCACTAAAATCATCAACTAAAAGAAAGGACAGAAATAAAAAACTCAACACCATCCTCATTTTAACAATTATTCATATCTAGATTCTGACTTTAGGTTAAAATAATATGATGATGATGTAAGTGAAAACACCCCTACTTGTTCAATAACTTTATCTTTAGTAAGAAGTAAAATCTGGTCTATGTTTTTGCTTTTGTCAGCTCAAGACACATGTAGTTATAATCAAATAAAGTTATAACAGCTAATGAAATACATAAATAAATAAAATTAAATAGACAATAAGATAAAGTCATGATAGACAACAAAAAGAGACTAGTTGATTATTACCTGCCATAAAAGGTCTTTTTAATTTCCACTTTGACATGCCTTTGATTACAGCATTGGTTAGAAAAAGAAGAAAATTAAAAATTTTATTCTTGCTATATGCTGTGCTCAGTGATAGATGGGGGACTGTCTGTTCTTAGTTTGTGGCTGTGCTGCCCTGACCCTGGCCTGACAACAGCTGCAGTAAGGAGGTGACTTATGGAGTGCAAAATATTTGTTGACCCAAGCTTCCTGTTTCATCAGACAACTCTGGTGATCTGCTAACATTCTGCAATCACTTCCTGACTCCAATCTGGTTTCTCTTCGCTACCCAGTATGTTGCCAGATCATGCTAGGAAGTAACAAGTTAATATTAACTTAATCTTACTGTTAAGCTATTAAAATTAATTAACCTTTGGTAACTATTCAAGAAGCAGCAGGAAAGCAGTGGAAATCCAGATGTTAAAAACTCATTCCCCTACACACACACACACACACACACACAATTTTTTTAAAAGAGCTAATCTACAACCATGCAGCTTAAAGCAGACCCATCATTTTTCAGTACAAGCACACATAAGTAAAATATAATGAACATTAAAAGTTTAAATTACACGCAGAAAGAACTACAAAGCAAATATTAATTTCTATTTTTGGAATCTTAAAATACCTGCATATAGTGAAATGCCAAGATTATATTTTAAAATGGCAATTTGGAATATACACTTATGGGTGAGTTAAGACTAGTAAAAGGCAAAATCTTATCCATCGGTGACCTAATACAGGAACATAATTACATAAACTAGGTGAAAAGCAGGGTCAAACAGCTTTAAATGGTCTAGTGTTATGGACCAAAGGATGTGAAAGAAAAGATAAAAGGTATGGGCAAAACCAGGAACTCTTTCTCCTCTCTCTTCCCTAGAGTTAACAGACTGCATCTTTTTGGGGAATGTAGAAAATATTACTTATAAAAATTTTTTGAAAGTTTCTCATTCTGACTCAGGCTTAAACTAAGACACATCCAGCATTCACTGGTGTCACGATATCTTGGTGAGCCAACCGATTTCTGACAACTCTTAATTACCTAGGCATCTTAATGGGCTACTGCTATTCAGAGAATGAATCCTTGTGGTAGTAACACCATACAGTATATGACTAATCTCTATGTCATCATAATTTATATTTGTGATATATAGTAGTCACAAATTACAATTAGTAAAAAGGATAGAGTTAGAAAACATTTTCTTAGTTTTCTGAAATGTCCCCAGATCCACTCCTCAATTTTTCCATTAAATTGTACTATATTATTTACTTTTTTCAGTGTTTCCCTTTCAAACCATTCATATTTCTTTTTCTTTATTTTTCTTTCTTCTCGTTCATTCATATATATTTGTAAGTAATATTTGTGGGCCTACTATATGCGAGGCACTGCTTTAGGTGACAGAGCTGTTTAGATTACCAAGGATAACACTGTATGTATAAACTTACAGTTCTAGTAGGGTAGACAAACAAAAACAAAATAAAAAAATTAAAATCCATGATGTCAAATAAATGATAAAGAATATTAAACAACAGCTATGGCAGTGGGCACAGGAGGGAAGAGAAGATTCAAGAAGCATTAAGGAGGCATTATACAGTCAGACTCAGTGGAAGGGGGTGGTATTTCCAAGGTAGACGTGAGGTTTCTAAGCTGGGCTAGCTGGTACTGGGGAGGTGTCATTTCCCAAGACAGCAGAATAGGAGATGCAGGTTTTATAAGAATATCATAGTCTGAGGTGTTTATAAGAAGACCATTTACATGAAGATGTCTGACATGAAGTTGAAAACATAAGAAAAAAACCTGAGACAAATAAAAACATTTTACTGTCTGAGTCTCTGGGATAAAAAGATCTAAAGCTAACAAAAATTGATGATTTGTTTCTCATGAGGAGCAGGTTGAGTACAAAGACTAAGATGGAACCTTGGATAATACTAATTTTAAGGAAAACATAGAAAAGAAACCCATTGAAGAAAAAACTGCAAAAGAGAGGGCAGAGAAATAGTGAAAGAATAAGTATTCCAAATTATAAGACCAGAGACAGTTATAATTAGGAGGAAAATATCAACAGGGCGAAATACCAGAAAAGGGGCAAATAGAGTGTCCTAACAAGAATTTAAAAGCAGTAACTGTACTAATGCCTACCTCTATGCCAGTCATGATGAAGACTACTAAGTAGAACAAGAAGCCTTATAACCTGAGAAGCTAACAGTCATATTCAATTAATATTTGAACAACAACATGTGAAATGATATGTGGCATTATTTTAGTTAGTTAAAAGACAAAATTAGAAGATGATTAAAAAGAGGTATATTTACATACAAATGCTTACATTCACAGCAAAGAAAATTCAGTAAACTCAGATTTATATTTTATGTTATTTATATAATTTAGAAAGGTCTTCTTCACGAATGCCTTGAGTTTGAAGTCCTACTGCATAGCAACGTAACATTATGGCACATCGAAGGGAATTAGGGCATTAAAACTATTAAGTGGTACATATTAAGTCTTGAAGATAAGTGATGGATAAGTAAATGTTATTGTGTCTAGCACAGTGGCACATATGGTAGGCAGGTGCTCAATGAATATTACAGTCATCAGTTAAGCAGCATTCACAGCCAATGAAGATTCTTACTAAAATGTATCAAAAGCTGTGATTTTTTGGCAAGCAGAGATAAATTCTTGTATTAGGAATCTCTCCACTGTTTTCTAAGACTCTAAAACGTGCCTTAAAATTCACTGATAAAACAATATTCAAGCTTTCATGTAACATGTCCTTTAGTGATTTAAACTGTAAAAGATGGACCTTCAAAAATTAATATTAAAGTGAACTTCAATGCTTTTAATGATCATGAGAAGCAAAAAGAAAAAAAGCAGATACTGACCATAGTTTTGTAGTAGTTCCTCTTTGGTGGAAACAATCAGAGATCGGTCTTTTGCTGATAGAACTACGGCAAGGCATACATAATGTTGCTCAGAAGAATTTGCTCTGCGCACAACAGTCAGAAGTCTGACAGGATGGTTATTTGGAGGAGCACTAAAATGTTCAATACAAAACCAGCTAGAGTAGCTTAAGCCAGATGGAGGAGGAAAGAATCTTTCACCTAAAGTAAAAATAGGAAAATAATGAGTTTGTGCTGACTCATATTTACATTTAAAAAAAGCCCCCCCCACCGAACTCTAAATACAACATAATCTACTGAAAAAAAGAATCTCATAAACAAAGAAAGTAATGTTTACCAGAACCAACGCCACTGACCACAGCCCCATCAGTAAGACCTGTTGTGACAGCATTGTTTGTAGGGGCGTTATGAGGCGCCAAACTGGGCAGAAACAGGCAGCTATTGAAGAAAAGACAATGTACATGTTAGAGATCAACTATTTTCTTCTGTTATCACTATACACTTACCATAGTGAAATGAACTGCCATTATTTAAGTGTAACTGAAGATAACAGATGGCAGAATAAGTCTGGACATTTAATCAAGTCATTTTAATTATATGAGAATATTGAAAGATATACTTTAAAAACCTCCATTAGCATCATTTTTAATTCAAATTAAAAAAAATCAAAGTATAATTTGATATGGTAAATACACCAATGTGTAACCCTCTTTAAAATACTGGAACAATTTCATCACCTCAAAAAAATTCCCTTGTGCCTCTGTCCAGTGACTCACTCTCTTCTCTGTTACCACTGTTCTTATTAGTTTTACCTATTCCCAAATGTTTTAATCCATTGTTCGATAATAACCATGACAATCTTCTTAAAATATTAGTTTTAGATCAATGCACAAGAATCCCACAAACAACTAATACAGATATTGATCTATTCTATTAGTATGTATGGCTATTATGAGGCTGACGGGCTTTATAAACTCTTCCCAATTGTCTGTATACAGGCTTTGCTATTTCTGCTACTACAGCCTTTTCTGCCACTTGAAAGTACTTACTTATCTGCTGTGATAGTCACTGAACACTTATAACATATAAGATGCTAAGCTAGGTAATTAGAGGAAAAGTATGATGATAAAACACAGTGCAAGAGCTTTTAATCCAATTTTAATTTGCCTATTGTCTATAAATTTATTGTACTAAATCAAAGGTTGGCAAACATTTTCTGGAGACATTTTCTGGAAAGGTCCAGACCATAAATATTCTACACTTCACAGACCAGATAGTGTTCCATGACCACTCTATCATGAAAGCAGCCACAGACCATACACACACCAATGAGTGAGGTTTTGTTCCAGTGAAACTTTGTTTACAAAAAATAAAATTCACAAAACAGATAGGGGCCTTAGGTTGATAACTAATACTACATCAATTTATACAGTATAATATATAATTAAATATAAAAATCTTAAGATAACATGTTCAAAGAACTCAATAATTTGAAAATACATAGTATACAGTGTATTTTGATCAAGTAGATTAAAAACAAAAGACCTATTTGCTGAAAGGCAAGTATGAGACATTAAATAATATAGTAAGTCTTGGCTACCTTGCAAATTCCTTACCCAAATCCTTCGAGGGATGTGTCAAATTCAACAAAAGCTGGAGTAACTGATGACCCATGCAGTCTGATGTCATGTGGAGTTGTCATGGAGACCAGACATTTCACCCTGGTCAGGGGTACAGTACTTCCTTCTGCAGATTTTACCAGACTCTTGCTTATCCGGTAATGGTTATCTTCATGTAAGCTGAAAACATTATCAGAACCCAGACCTTCCATAGATGTAATCATACTACCTGTAAGTCAAAGGAAATTTCTATAGGTTTCTAAAATAATGACTTTACAAGGTTGATTTTTAAATACTACTCTTCTATTTCAATATACGATAATTTTATTTTTAAATACCAAAGCTATTATCCAGTTTTAATGTACTTTATGTTCATTTTTAAACTTAAAGAGCACATTTCCTTTTTCAGTTATCACTAAAGTAATAAACACACTGTAGAAATACCGGAAATACAGAGTACAAATAAGAATAAAAATCACCAATAACCACTATTCAAGTTACAATGCAATTTAGTTATAAATTATAGTCAAAGATATTTATGAAAAATAGATTCTTATTAGTTTTACCTATTCCCACATACGATTTAATCCATTGCTTGATGAGAACCATGATAATCTTCTTAAAATATTGGTTTTTGATCAATGCACAAGAAGCTCACAAACAACTAATGCAGATATTAGTTGAATTATTTAATACTCATATAAATCACAAAATTATTTATTATTTTGAGAAAAGAAAGCAAAATATTCTGGAAGCATTACAACGGCAAGAAACAGGTCATCTTTCTTATTTTAAAAAAAATCAGAAATAAATAGAAGAAACTTACTTCTCCCAGTTTTAACTCTTCCCTGGCTTACAACTATTAAAATGAGATATGTGATCACAAAAATACTTGAACTAAAATATTCCTATGTTGATGTAAATGGTAAAAATTTCAAGAATGAATAGACACATTTTAAACAAGTTTTTTTTTTTCCAGGAATGCATTAGAAATGTAATACAGAAAATATTCCCTCTCAAGATAAACTATGTAACTGTAACTTTCCCTCCAAATGTGCTAAGCATTCAGGCAACCATAAAAATATTTCAGTGCTGTCCTAGAAAAAGCAACCACTGTTGTTCCTACTCTTTGCAAAGAAATCACAACTCAATTCTAAGGGACTGTTCAAAGTATAATAACACAAAAATATTACACCCACACACACTCATATACATCTAAGGGGTGTATATTAATTGATACATAAAAAACTGCAATACTTTGTTTTCCAATAAAACTGTTGAAACTCAAAGATCTTAAAGTTTTAAAAACACAATCTTTAATAATCACTGATAATAATTTGCAGGAGAAAAAATTCAGATTGAAATAATGGTTGAAGTTTGTTTAATCTCTCTGATTCTCACTTGAAAAAAACAAAGGGTTGAACTAAATGATCACTACGTCCTTTCAAAACAGCCATTCTACCTTTTCTGTTTATTCTTTTCTGTGTCACTAGCAATAGTCATTTCAATCCATCAATATAAATGCCTCATCACTATGGCTAACACTGACACAAAATGAATTGTAAAGTTAAACACCAACAAAACTACAGAATTAACATTGGCAGGAAATCTAATGCAACTGAGGTTTCTACTGAGAAGAGCCCCCCAGAGCTGAGAGTGGATGGAACCTGTTGCCTCTCTGTCCTCCATGCCAGACAGTGAGACTGCATTCTGCGATCCCCCACCACCATCCTGTCAGCCTAAAGCAAAACCTTCTCCTGGAGGCTCCTCACCAGCAATGCTATCACCCGCTCTTTGAAACCATTATCTACTGCTGTTGGCATTTCATTCTTAGTTTTCCCTGTACTAATTCTTGCAGTGCACTGGGGGATGTCAAGGTCCACATGAACAACCCACCTGACACCTCACACTTCACCTCAGTTTTGTGATCACCTTTCTTCCAAGGAGCTTCACTGCTACTTCATGCCACAATTTGGGCATGGTCCTTTTCTTTGCTTGTTTCATGGCTCCCATTTGGCTGCCATTTCCTGCCTCATTTCTCCAGTTCTCTCATTTCTTTTCTCTCACTACACTTGCTTTTTGGCTGAGCCAGTATTCTCCAGTTCAGTGATCTAGCCTTTCCTTCCGAACCTACCACTAGCTATTTAGCTTTGCTTTTTTCCCTATCCAGCTTATACTACTTGGGGTATCTCTTCAACTACTTTTATCAGTATTTTTCATTTCCTGTCCTCTATATCCCCCTGCAGTAACTATCTTGCAACCTACAGCCTGTTAATAATCCAATCAACCACTCTTTAGTCCACTGGCAAAAGCTAATAGAGAGGCAAAGTAACTATGGATCCTCTGGGAAGGGAGTATTACCCCTTCCAAGTCAAGGGTTATTTTGCAAGTAACTTCATCTCCTCTGGACCTCGCTTATTATATTACTGATTCCTTCCCTCCCCCCACATCAATCAGCTATCAAGAAACACAATCAACTAGATCTTGTGTTTCTCCATTTAAATGAAAACAAACCCTTCTCTTTCCTTTTATAGTCAAACTTATTGAAATAATATCCATTTTCCCACATGATTTTCATTTATAAAATCAACCTAAAACGGGAACTTCAAAGGTCAACTTACTTCTCATCTCTGGCTCATAACTCAGTGAACTTGGCTTGTGGACTCTATATTGTTTTAGCAGCTTTTTGTCCCAGGCAGCACAATTTAATGGACTTGCCAAACGCAAAAACTCCCTAAAGAAAAAGCAAAGCAAAGTTATTTCTTGATTGAGAACATTACATAAACCATAAACCAAAGACAAAAAAATGGGATTTGATAAATTATAACACATTAGTTAAAATAAAAAAAAACAATCCAGTTATTTTAAAATGATATGCAATGTTACTTTTATGTTTTAATCACAGAGCACTGAAAAATACACAGAATATAATGAAGGGTTAGAAAATAAAATCTGAGGAGTAGGTTTTCCTGGAATGTGATGTAACCTTTGCTAGTTTTTCATGGAGAGGTAAATACACAATTAGTTTATAACCTATGGATTATCAGCACCTGGGTACCAGTACCATTATGTGACTTTCTATGCTGAGAATTCATTAATTGTGAAAACTGAGCATATCCAAATGGTTGGTTCCCATGGATTACTAGGCTTACCTAACTAGGCAGTATAAATTATTTAGTAAAATACTAGAATTGGGTATGAGATGGTCTTTCTCTTTCTCTCACTCATTCTATCTTTAAGTACCAGATTACCAAAAAGGGTCAGGGGGAAATCCCTATGCTATTTTCAGTATTTTAGGGTTCCGAACACATCCATAAAATAATGGATGAAGTGAGTCAGAACTGTTTCATTCATCTTGGTGTTGTTACGACTAAGTACAGTGCCCGGTACAACGTTGTTTTAACAAAGTTTACTGCATGGGTTTTTCTTAATCCATCATTCGTTTGCAGTAAGTTAACATATAAATTACAAATCAAGTCCAATCACTTTAAAGAAAGTTCTTAAAATTTTTATAAAAAAGCAGTATTTTAACAGCAGAAATAAGTTATTAAGACAGCTGCTTACATTCTAAATGTGACAAGGTATATGAGAGTATTTTTGTAAGGAATGACAAGATGACTTATTTGAGGGCTGTCCTGAAAGTATCCAGCCATGTAATACGAAAAATAGAGGTATTTATGTCTGGATTTTTTCCAGACAGCCCTCAATATATAACATCTGTTTGGCTAGGTAATTTCAAGACAAATACTTTTTAAAATGTACTTTTATGCCCTAAAACATATAGCACTGTTTTCTCTTCCATTAAAAGGTTATGGAAATATATATATATATATTGCTTGAATGTTCAACTGTGGAAGATATATCCTTACCATGGAATACTACTGGCAATATAAAGAAACAAACCACTAATATGTAACAATTTAGGTATATCTTAAGGCATTACAAGTGAAAAAAGCCAATCTCAAATGGTTTTATACTATATGGTTTTATTTACATAACATTCTCAAAGGGACAAAATTATGGAGATGGACAAGAGATTAGTGGTTTGCAGGGGTCAGGGAAGTAGGTGTGACAATAAAGGTGCAGCATTAGGGAGAACTTTGTGACCTCTTAATTGTGCGGTGCTTGCATAAATCTACAGTGATAAGTAACAGGGAACTACAGCACACATGGCTACATGGTCCTAATGCCAGTTTCTTGGTTTTGAAGTTGTACTATAGTCACATAAGATGTAATCAATGCAGGAAATTGGATGAAGGGGACATAGAACTTCTCTGATTCAACTTAAGAACTTCCTCTGAATCCATAATTATTTTAAAATAAAAAAGTTTAAAAAGTATTTCTTAAAAGAGTTCTCACATATAAAAATTTCTTAAATACAAAGTAGATGCAAGTCATGAGGTCAGACAATTAGTTATGCAAACTCATCCTAGGAAAAGCGCTACATACCTCGTTACTGAGTGTCACTACAGTCACCTTCGAAGTGCTCCCCTTGAAAACAAGCTGTGCACTGACGCCAATGCCTAGTCCACCCTTCAAAGCAGTTTTGGAATTCCTTTTCTGGAATGGCCATCAGAGCTGTCATCATCCCCAGAATCCGACAATTAAGCTCACAAACTTGCTACCATGTGCTTACGTTGGCAGTGCTGTACAAACAACTCGGTAAGATGTCATAACCTTGGCAAGGTTACAGTGCTGCCAACGTAAGCGCACGGTGGCAAGTTCACGAACTTAATTGTCAGATTTTGGGCATGATGACAGTTCTGGTGGCCATTCCAGAGAAGAAGTTCCAAAACGGCTTTGAAGGGCGGAGTAGGCGCTGGCGTCAGTGCAGAGCTTCCCAAGGGGAGTACTTCGAAGGTGACTGGTGATATTTAGCACTGTGGAATGCAGCACCTTTTCTAGGATGAGGTGGCAAGATTAGTTGTCTGACCTTGTAAATATAACATAACTATTTTTAAAGGAAAGTGAGAGTTTGCTGTATTCAGGTGGAAAAAACAGGCACTGACAGAAACACCCTATTTACTAACAACTAGATTTATCTGTTTCTAAGTGCTGTATTTTGAGCATTTCCCCCATTTTTGGTGTGCTTTGGTTTTGCCCACAGATACCTGCATATATGTCTATGAAAGCAGGAACTCTTGGCCATAAAGACTCTTGGAACTCCCATTACTCACAGTGGCTTATGCGAACATGAAGAAGAAAACTACTGACCTCAGTACCATGGGCTCCAGAGCTTGAGAGGCTAATCGCTCAAACATGCGCTGGAGGGGCGGGTGCAGGGCGTGGTCCTCGTCAGCCAGAGCAGCGCTGCACCGCAGCAGCAGTCGTGCATGAAGACCAGCCTCACACATGACTTGCTGGTTTCTTTCTGTGTGCACCAGGGATTGTAAAATATTTGCCACGGCAAGTTGAAGGTCCAAAGCATGCTAAAGTTAACAAAGAAATCCATGCCACCAAGGTGTTCTTAGTAAGACAGGTGATAGTTCTCTCCACATGAAGCACAGCTTTTAATATGAGGTCTCTACACGCTTCAAATTATATTCGGATGAATTCAGGGGCTGGCTTCCAGGGATACAGCAACTCCAGGGTATTTCCTATCCTCATTTGGCTAGCACACCCATTTGGACTCCATTCTCTTCCAAGTCTTTTGTATTACATGACTATCTAACTAATTGCATTTTTATTCGTATACAAATAGTAGCTATAAAGTCTTTTTCATGGTGGGTAAATAACCAGTTTAAAGGAAGGCCATTCTTTACATTTGTGTCACTTTAGGTCTTAATGAGCACATAACGTTTTAAAAAAATTAGTGTCCAAAATTCCAGTTCACCCAAGCTCTTGAGTGCTACTAGTCAAAACAAGTAAGTGGCCTCAGGGTGGTATTTTCAGTCATTTATTAACAATTTCCACTACTGAGCAAGATTTACAAGGAGAAATAGGAGTATTTTTGCACAAGAAGTAACCTTGGCTGCATTTGTAACAAATGAATTATATTCTACAATATTCATATCTACAATTCATTAAGAAAACTACCAAAAAATAACTTATAAATTGATGAAAATTAATAGAAAAACCCTATATATTTTTTCCTTTACCTACTTCAGTACCGTAGACTCTCCGTTAACTGGAACTCACACAACTGGCAAAATCTCAAGCAACCAGCATAAACACTTTGAGAGTGTCGGTGAACTCAGAGTCTGCTGTATGTGACATGGAATGGTTTCACAGCGCTTACCATCTCTCTTGGTCTCACTCCCTTGTTCATGCAGTCACACTCACATCCTTTCACTCATTAAAGATGGGAAGGAACTAACATATCCAAGCTTACTTCTGGCTGTGTCACTGACCCAACAGAGGCCAGGAGGTCTAACATAGCAAGCATGGCTCCAGGATGTATAATGACAGCATCAGAGCTCTGGAGAGACGAAGTTGCCACATGTAGTTTCAGGTCATTTTTAGGAGGGTAAACAGGAGGAGTTGAAACAGAATGATATGTATGCCTATAAAAAAAAAGAGAGGTAATTTGGTATTTAACACCAATCATATTCTCTATTCATTTTCTTTATCTTTTGTTACCTTTATTCACTGATAAGCAAACAGCCTTGTAATTCAAGTTTAGGTAATAAAACACCTTAAGTTTGGGTATAAAAAGGTAACACATTATCAATTCTTAATGAGTCACGTACAGATAATTTATCAAATCTTCTAGCTCTTACATGTCTTTACCGTTTACTATTTGGATTGTTTCAGTAAAAACATGGCACATGATGACCATAGTTAGCACTGCTCTATGATGTTTCCGAGTGGCTAAGAGAGTAGATCCTAAGAATTGTCATCACAAGGAAAAAAACATTTTTATCTTTTTTCCTTATATTTATGAAATGATCAATGCTGACTAAACTTATTGTGTAATTATTTTGCAATACACAGGGTCCAGCAGAAGTAACTCCAGACCCTGTATGTGAATGTCCCGCATGAGATAAACAGCAATTTGAACATTTCACCTAAAATGTCACCTAAACTGTGCTGAGTGTGATATGGTTATGTTACAGAATTACATGCTTATGATTTTGTAATAAAAGATTTGGTATAGATTACCAGCTCACAAAAAAGTGGTGTTATTTGTGCCAGATTTTATATGGAGGTTAAGTCATTAGCCTATACAACTTATACAGTGCTGTTTGTCAATTATATCTCAATAAAAGTGAAAAAAATGGCACCTGTATCAGAAGATATAAAGAACAGGTGAAATCATAATGAATAGGTGGGATCATATTTCTAGGAAAGCTGGTATTTCTGATAATGTGTGATAAGAATGCAATTCAATGAAATCCCTCAATGTGATTGTTTTCTTTGAAATTACCTATGTGTTTTGTTTTCCACATGGCTCTTTGTGGCAGGTCTTCCATGGATGCCAGTCTGGCTTTCTTGCTGCTGAGAGCACTAGTTGGCTGAATGTACTTCTTTTTTCTTTTTCTCTCATTTTTTAATTTTTATTACATTTATTGGGGTGACAGTGGTTAGTAAAAATACATAGGTTTCATCTTCGTGTTGCACTGTACCTATGTGTTTTTAACCTTGCCTTAAACTATGGGTAACATAATCAAGTACTCATGAGATTAAACTGGCCTACTCCAAAACTGGGTGAACTGAGTCAGGGTGAACTGGCTCAGAATTTTAGCTACCTGATCATAAATACATTAAGCATCAAGGAAGTTTTCCTGTAGCTTATTTGGAACCACATTCATCACTTTTTACACTATCGCCCTTACCACTGAAAATACGCATCATAATTTTTAAAAACTTAGAGAAGGCATATTTTATGTAACCGGCTTCTATGAGTGAGAAAGCTTAGCCGTGTTGTGAAATGTACAACATTTCTTGTTATCAATGAGCTCCACTTTCTATTTCATGCTCTTCTTCTACAATTCATGAGTTTTGCACATTTAGTATCTTGGCACTGGGAAACAGAGGCTTGTGGCTTCAGCCTATGGGAGCTCTTTGTTCCAGTGACTCAGTCTCAGCATAATTTGTCTAATCCTGAGCTCTGTCACCAAAAGCAGTGCAGTTTTAGCTCTGGCACAAGAGCAGCTTGGGAAGCAGATGCTTTAAGTCAGGGATTGAGAAGCAAAGAATTGGCAGACCCATTCTTTTGGTAAAGTACCCTTCTCTTTTTAACAGAGATTCTAGGAAAGTATTCAGCTTCACTTATAAAAAAGCACATGGGCCCTCTTTATATTTAAAGTCAGCACGTCCTTCACCCACTCGATTTTTCACTTTTTAAAAAAAATTTGCTGATTTTGTTAAGAAGGATTTAATTTCTAAAGTTACTAAGATAGATTTCTAAATGTTTATTACCAACGGTTATCTTCCTCCCATGTTGCGCCTTTCAGTATTTAAAATATTTTGACCCATCTAGAAAAAAAGATTCATAATTCCTCCACAGTGTAATGGGGATTCCTAAACTTTAAGAAATTTCATGAAGGGAGTTCCCTGGTGGTGTCGTGGCTAGGCTTCGGCACTCTCAATGCTGCGGCCTGGGTTCAATTCCCAGCCAGGGAACTATCCCTCTGTCCCCCAAAAAAGAAATTTCATGAAAACTGTTTTCACTGCATAACAAAAAATAATCCTAATTTGAGAAAAAACATAGATTCTAATTTTTTATTTCAGTTACAAACTTATTTCTAAGTTGCTGGATTTAATACAGATTTGAATTTAAATTATAGGTATAACTAGGAGGAGCCTTTGTGTTTGGAATCCAAACTCTTTCATAATATATAATTAATATGTCTTTTTAAAAATCTTATATAAGGAAACAATATGCTGACATAGGAATTACATTCATTCTTCTCAAACTAGAAAAATATTGCAAACATTGTGGAAATATAAAACATGGTATTTATTAACTAAAATTAGTTCTATTTTAATAGGCATTATAGAACATTAATTCTTACTAAATCACTTAGGTATCACCACAAGTATTACCACTTTTTAAATCTAGAGATCATGGTAAGCTTATTAAATGGATAATTCCCAAGCAAAGACCTAACCATTTGCAAAGGATAAAATGACATTTCAAAATTTAATTTCTATGTTGTAGGTTCTTTTAAAATTTACAGAAATTGCTACTTCATAGTTCAATCTAAGTTCTCATATATATTTAAGACATATTTACCCTTTTTGGAAATATATACTTAATTATTTAAATTTTGAACTCGCTTTGTCTTAATTATCATCAAGTGTGCACTAAGTAATGGATAACTAGTACTTGCCATCTTTTTCTCAATTGCAGATACATTCTGGACACTCTTGGTTATTACAGTAATTTTCTGTATATGAGACAATACTTTTGTCTAAAATTTTTAGACCAAACATTGGGGGTCATCTTACACATGGGAGTAACAGGTTGAGAGGGTTTCTTAATGTTGGGTTAGAAAAGTAGGGGTCACCACTATGGAGGATAGTCATGGAGGTTCCTCAAAAAATTAAGAACGGAGTTACCATATGATCTGGCAATATCACTTCCAGGTAGCTACCCCAAAAATTTGAAAACCTTAGTCCACAAAGATGTATGCACCTCATTGTTCATTGCAGCACTGTTCACAGTAGCCAAATCATGGAAACTGCCAAAGTGTCCTTTGATAGACAACTGGCTAAAGAAGCTGTGGTACACACACAATTAAGTATTACTCAGCCATAAGAAAAGACAAAATAGGACCATTTATGACAACATGAATGGACCTTGAGACCATCATACAAAGCAAAATAAGCCAGACAGAAAAAACCAAGAACCATATGATTTCACTCATTTGTGGAAAACAAAGCTGAAAGCAACAAAGAAATAAAAACTCATGACACAATTAATAGTTTAGTAGTCAGCAGTTATCTGAGGGTATGGGGGGAGGGGAGTGGGAGAGAAGGGAGGGGGTCTCAAACATATGGTGATGAAAAGAGAACTGATTTTGGGTGATGAACACTTAACACAACACAAAGAAGATGTAATGCAGAACTGTACACCTGGAACCCATGTAATTTTTACTAACCAAAGTCACTCCAATAAATTTAACAATAAAAAAAAGAAAAAAAGAAAAGTAGGGGTCATCTTATACATGGAAAAATATAGAAAAATACTGTATTTTTCCATGTATAAGACATTCCATGTTTTCACTTCCTTTTAGCTGTGACTAAATTGTTCAGCTATAATCCTGTTCCATTATTCCTTTTGAATAATGAATAATTATGAAAAAGAGTTTCTGTTTTCAAAATATGAAGTTTCCTAGTTCTTTCCCTGCCAAATCTTAAAATAATTAGAGAAGAAACTCCAGGATTTTACATTCCAGACAAGTATCACAAGCCCAACACATCCTTAGTACCTGAATACTCCACAAACCATAAAAAGTAATAATGCTGGTTTCTCCTGTTGCCAACAAAAACATGTTTTGCCACAAGGAAAAGATGCCCATGAACTGATGTAATTTGTTCTTGATATACTCTAACTTTGAAAGTTACTATATTTGCATTTGTGAAATAAAAATATTGTCTTCCTTATGAGCTTATGATTCTTATCAATAAGCAAAATGTATGTAACCCGACCAAAATAGCAACCTGAAAACGTCAACACTGGTCTATTATCACCATGAACAACATGGGGAGCCTCCTTAAGGTAATGTCAACCTGTGCGCACGATTAGATTTTCCAGATCAGATTCATTCAATGATGATGACTGAGCAACAGTTTCCCCTTAAGTCAAAGACAAGGCATCCTTATAGGTAGCTGTGTTGCAAATGATGACAAAATGTTTTTGATCTAAGGGACTTAAAGTAACTTTTTGGATATGAAATAAAGTGCTGTTTCTCTTTTGTCAAATTACCATTTAAATAAATGGTCAGTTCTGATAGATTTCTTTTTTTAATGGAGTCCTTTAAGCTGTGAATTTCTATTAAAAGTATTTTGTAGTTTTTGCTTAATAGTTAAAAAGAATGAAATATATTTAAACAGTACTTTTTAATCCTTTATTATTTATGACAGAATAATAATTGTGACTTTTAAAAAATAACTAAAACTATTTAGTAATTGAAACTATTTTATAATATCCACTAGTTCTGTGGAATACTGAGCACATATGAATCTTCAAACACAAAGAATACTTTTTACTGCATTCATTTTAGCAACAGAAAGAGAAAAACTAGGTGAACTCAAATGGATTTTATGTTCTCTTAAAATAACAACTGCTCTTAAAAAAACAGAAACAGCATTTTTAAATACAGAGATGTTAAACGACACTAAATTTGTTTAAAACTATTTTGAACTATGCCATTTACTGGAGGAAAATGAGCTTTAAACCCCAATGTAAATTTAAGAGAAAAAGAAAAATATAAGTTCATATACCTAATGAATATTAATATTGAAATATATTAAAATACAGAATCTACAACAAACTTTTTTTAATAAAAACTCCAATGATAGTCAAGTTTTAAAATGTGAACACTAGAAATAAAAATTAAACAACATAAAAGAATCTCAGGGTTCATTTTTAAAAGCCAGAATGGATAAATATAAAACTTAAGGACTTGTACTTGGTTGTGAAAAAAATGAGGAAGGAAGAATATGTGGTGCCAACTGCATGGACTATGATCATTTTAAGTACAGGCTGCAAATGGAATCTTAAAGGGATCTTAATTGTACTCTTGTCAATCAACTGCTAATTCTTCCTATTTGTAAGGTAGACTGAATCAGCTTAGGAAGAAATTTACATAGAACTGATGAAAGAAACAAAGAGCTGGTGAAGCCTTTTTCATTTCATATTTTTTCAAAGGTTAGCTGTGATGTCTCCATAACAGCATCACATTTCAATTGGTTGAACCTGACTGAGAAAGTACACATTTCCTTGCCAGTGTTGTGAAGCTCATTTTAGAGTAATCAAGGCACAGTTAAAGTTAAAAAAAAAAAAAAAAAAAAAAAAAAAAAAAAAAAAAAAAAAAAAAAAAAAAAAAAAAAAAAAAAAAAAAAAAAAAAAAAAAAAAAAAAAAAAAAAAAAAAAAAAAAGTACCCTACTTAAAGAGGCACCAGGTCTTCATTTATAAATTAATTTTAATAAAAGACATGCCAGCTCTAAAAGCAAAATGTATTATCTCAGTCTTACTAATAAAGTTGAATGACAAAATTCTACTGGTTCTTCATACCTTCATAGCATCAACACTTTTTACTCTCATAAATATACTCAGATGTAGACAATTTTAAAACTTCATTCTAAAATAAAAATTTGAAGTTAAAAGCACAATAATCACAATAACACATAATTAAGCACAGAAGTAAAAAGAAAAAAAAAAAAAAAAGAACACACAAACAAAGATTGACTTTCTGTTATAAGATCCGTACCTTTTCCTGGACAAAGCTGGTGTGCCCCAAGGTGAGGGGAGAGAAGACTCACTTGTCAGGCAAGGAGGGATCTGTTCTGCACGACTATAGACAACAAAACAGACAGGGTGGTTTAGAGAGATTAGAAGAGAACACCAGGCTGGCAGGTGGTTAGTTTCACAAGAAATACCAGTAAACGTTTAATAAGGAACGTCCTCCATACTCAGCAGGAACAAGGAACAAGACTACAACACACACACTGAGGGAAACAGAAAAGCATGCTCAAGGCCGATGCTTAACCTTTAATGTTAATATTTAATACATTTGTTAAACAGAGTACTGTAAGCCCTGTTTTTGACAAACCAAACTAAAAATGAGGTATACTAACTAGACAAACTTTCCATTTTAAATAGCTTATGCCATGAACACTATGCTATCTTATATTCCCTGTAAGTTAATACTATACATGCATTTTTATTTTTAAAATCGGAAAAAATTGAAAATCAATTTTTCTTACATTACTTGTATTTTCTTACCTAAATATTAAGATCTAAAAATATTATTGAGGCAAAAACCATCTCTGTAGATATTTCATAATAGATATAAAACCTAATAGAAACTTTATCCAACAGTTAATTGTTTATTTATGTGTGCAATTTATTTATTTTATGAAATACAACTATGGCAACTGTTAAAAGTGATGTTTGGGACAAATTAGCAGCATGATCACTCTTACATTATTTTCAAAATGAGAACTGAACTGAAAAACTGAAAGTTCTCTTATGATTTCCCTTAGAACTCTGGATTTTCCTCATCATTGACTTTATCATGATATACTGTAATTGTTTATTTGTCTGCATTTAACCTAAAGGATGGCCATGACCAACGCAGTCTTGTGCTGAGCTGAACCTTCAATGCCCAGCCCGGCAACTTGGCACATAGTAGATGCTCGGTGGGTACTTATTGAGAATAAATAAAGAATGAGTAACTTAGTCTGAACAATCTCCTGATAGGGGCTCTTGCACTATCATGGACTGACTCTTAGGGATCTTTATCATTTATCGAGGATTTTGCAGAGAATATATCATCTGTCTGGAACTAAATATAATCATAATGATGCTGTCCTGCTGATAATATCAGGAAGTCCAGATGTGCCTAATGTTGGTGGGAACAGAGGAAGAGGAGAATAGTAGTAAATATCACCATTAAAGTCAATTGCATAGAAACTGTTTTGTTACATGCTTTGAGAGTTAACTGACTTAACATCAAAGCAATAGCAATATTCACAAATAAAGTGACAGACAAGCAAAGAAGAAAGAAAATTCATTTCTTTCCATTTTCCTTCAGGTTAACATATAATTCAAGCCTTAATGTTGATGTCATATGCAGCATACCCTCTAATTTAGAGCACAGAGCAGAGCCATACCTGTCAAAAGAATCTGTGGCTACTTTGTAGAGATAGATAAAGAGTTTACTGCAGTGCCGTAAAGTGGGTGACACTGAGTCCATCGAGATTACGCCTTCCTCTAAAAGTCTTTGAAATGGCTGTGTGTTTGAAGGGAAGACATTCATGGGACTTATTTTTCTGAGGTCTGAGAAGCAGCCAAGAAATCGAACAGCATCTGCCAACTTCTCATACTGAATCTCTGTTTTGAAGAAATGAGAGTTGGCTGGCTCATAGCGCATTGCTGCAGTCAATGTGCAGAACACAGTGTGGAGAAGTTCAAACACTTGATTCTGGTTCACTTTCTCCCAGCCATTCTTGGGTGGTGAGCTCAAAGATCTTTCCATAGCAACAAGCAAGGACGTTATGTATACAAATCCTCCAACTTTTCTAAAAACTGTTCTTGAACGATGGCTTTCTCGAAGGACTGATAGGAGGGCCTACAGGGAACAAAAAACAAAACAAAACATAATTCAAATTAGAAAACAAAAGCACCATAACATCAAGGGGGTATACGACACCATTTTGTGAACATCTGATGTTTCTGCCATCTACTCAATAAACAAGTCCTAGGAAGCATATCAAATATTTTGCTAATTAAAAATGCCATATTAAAGGCAGAAGATAATTTTAGTAAACACTATCACTTACCCTTTTGATAGAATAAGGCTATATCCAAATCCTGGCCTAAGTCTTTGATGAATAATGGCATCAATGAATTCAGTAATTTTTACAAAGTAATTTTATTAAATAAGTCAAATATATTATCTATTATGTCTGTAAATAACAGCATAATTTTACACAATCTTAAACACTTATGACTATGTGTATATACAAATTGATTTATTCTAGAAAAGATTGGACAGATGGTCAGGGCAACCAAGACCTGAAGTATTTTTATTCATTTAAATTCACCCTATCCTGATGCTCTGGAAAGAGGAGTCAATTCACAGATCCTATCAGACATTCTTTCTCACAAAGTGAATTGGAGTCTGAGGGCCTAAAGCATGCACTTTCCCAGAACAGCTGTTAAGCATTCAGGAATCAAACCTGAAGACCAAATAAATAAAACAATCTTTTATCGGTTATTTTCTGAACTGCCATACTTTTCACTTAGTTTGTTATTAAAAATAACACTTTATAAAATTACTCAACATTTTATGGGGCATTTAACAATGTACTATGCATTTCTTCATGTGCTTTTATGCATTAGCTTATTTAATTCTCTCAATAATCCTATGTGTTAAGTACTATTATTATTCCCACAATATAGATGAAGAATTGAGGCCCCACATGGTAAAATATCTTGCCAAAGACAGCTTACACAATGGCACAGGTAGGATTTAAATCCAGGCAGTCTAACTGCCCTACTTAAGCACTTAACCATGAGACCTTACTATCCCAAATAGCAATTTGAAATGTGTTTGTAGATACACATGCTTGTTTTCTCCATTTCAGCAGCTGGAACACCACAGGTACCTGACATTACTTAAGACACAATTTATAGTAATTATATGTGAAAAGGCCATTTTATTCATCTATCTTACACATTTCTAATGATATTTGAAGACGGTAAAGACTATGCATTAATGAGTGTAAATTACCTTTTCCAATAAATTGCTTCAGAAATTATAAAGATTTCATTGTACATGCTACACTTTTATTACTTTAAAAGATAGGAAATAATGCAATTTGTATATATAAGTAAAATTTTAACGTATCCCTTTCATTATTCTGCAACTGATAAACTTCTATTTTAACAAGATCTGGTAACAATACAGTTTCTGTATCTTGTTGAATTTAATAAATTGTACTTATACTTGCAATATCAACTCATATTGACACAAGGTTTTATATATATTTTAAAATACCTTGCCATCTGTGAAAATTAAATGCAAGGGCTGGAGTCAATTATGCCTGGGTTGAAATTCTGACTCTAGTATTAAAAAGCAATTTAGCAGTCTCAGTTACTTAACCTTTCTGGACTACAGTTTCCCCTCAGGTAAAATCGAGATATAATAATGACGACTTGCTTCACAGTAAATGCATGTAAAACCTTAGCAAGTACCTACCATATAAACTCACTACCATCATCATGATAGTGAAGAATTAGCTTATATATGAGAAAATGTGAGTTTGGACCTAAAGGAACAGGTATAAAATCATATCACTGGTTAGAATTACAATAGCAATTAGAAAAACAGTGCTTATAATCGTTGGTCCAAAACTCTATATGACGTATATCTAGATAAGTCTACCTCCTTCCACTTCAGAATGGGCACTATTACATTATCACAGCATAATTGTAGTATTTGAAAATTTTCAATGCCATAATTTAATATCCTGCTAAAATCAATAACTAATGATAAGTAGCAAATACCAAAGTTACAATCAGATGTAGATGCTAATTAGGCAAAATTCTCAGCTATATGTTACCTAAATTTGCATAAATATAATGCATACAATTCAAATTTGTACATCTACAGAATTCTAAAATACTATAGATCATGGAACTCTGGGTTTGTGCACAAATGATTGCAAATGAAATCACAAAGGTCTGTGGTTGTGTCAATTGATGGAGGCACTGAGCAGCAGTTCAGGGGGTAGCAAAAGGGGAATGAAAATTAGGGTTCCTCCATATCCTCCTTGTTGTTTCTCAACACTGCTTGGTGCCCTCACAGCAGTGGAATGCTGGAGCCAGTTCACACTGGCTCTTGAATGTCAACTGTTAGATTTCTGAAATTTTGCATGCCAGTTGTTAAAACACAACCACAACTAAAAAGTAAGTTCTATAAATTTACAACTAAATAAATTACTTTAAAAACGAAAGTAGTAAATATTCAAAACTCATCATTTTCTATGCTTTACTATTATACAAGGGCCGTCCATAAAAAATCCAGCCATAAATGCCTCTATTTTTCATAATACATGGCTGGATACTTTCCAACAGCCCTTGTATGAGCTCTACATATACTATATAATAGGGTGTTATTGTACATCTCTTCCCAATTCACGCTCAGTAACACATCAGTTGCCTGAAACAGGTCACAGTGGGAGTTATTTACACCACAGAAGTCAGTAAACACAACGTATCAGGACCTCCCTGCTTTCCTCCAATCTGAGAGTCAGTTATTACCATATACCAGAACAACATCATCTTAAAATTACAGGTCAGCCAATTACCTCTTGTTGGCTTTATCTACCAATATTTTACAAATCCAATAAAAAAGGTACCAAGAGGCTCTTGAGCCACTCTCCCTGATGGAGCCCACTCCTACCTCTTTGGAATGTACTTTCTCTTCAATAAACTATCTCTTTGTTTCTCCTCTATATAAATAAATAAATAAATAAATAAATAAATAAATAAATAAATAAATAAATTTAAAAAATGGTAGCAAGAAAGGAGTAAAATGTATGTTAAAAAAGTTGGCAACTTTAACATCTTTTGAAGGCACTTGGTTTTGCCCAACAATTCCTTCCAATATAAAAATATTCTTCAATATTGCGATGCATGTAGAGTTCCTTCTTGCCTAGGAAATAAATTGTGGCCAAATTAATCTGGCTTTTCAGATAAAATGCATACTCAAAATTGTATTTATACTACATCAAAACAGAATGAAATATAAAATAGCATAAAGGAAAAAAAAAGCAATACTCATTATTAATGAGAAAGTAATTGAATGAAACAAAAGTTAAACAAAATACATGATTCTAGAAAGTGGCTATTATTCCTGTGATGTCTGTGGTAGGAATGGAGGAAAGACACTAGGAGAGGAAGTCAGATGGGAAGGAGATGAGTCCCGATTGCCTTGAGGCCAGGTTAAAGACACTGGCTTTTCTTCCATTATTATTTTGACATAATTTTAGACTTGAAGAAAAATTGCAAGAATTGCTCATAATAGTTTTAAGGCACTTAAGAATAACCACAGATTTTAGTAGTGTAAGAGTAATAATAAAAATATGCTTATCAAACTTACCTTTAAAATGTCAGTCTTCAACTGCAATTCGGTTGGTGGGGCTGAGTGCATTAACCCTAGAAGAGTACCCATGTCATCATCCCCATTTGGAGAGAGCACCAACTGCTGGATAATCATCAGGGCATGCTGCCGGCATTGAGGGTACTTCACTATATTATGTGCGCATCTTGCACCTCCAAATTCTCGGAAAATTCCTTGAAGGGAGAAAAAAGAACAGGAGCTGACTTAAAATATTCTCAGATAAGATTAATTAAAATTTGATCTTTTTGTAGGAAGAGTCATTCAAAAGAATGCAAGTAGGGAGCTCCCTGGTGGTGTAGTGGCTAAGGCTTCGGCGCTGTCAATGCTGCGGACTCGGTTCGATTCCCAGCCAGAGAGCTACCCACATAAAAAGAATGCAAGTAAAACCTTGCCAGTTATTTCACACTTTAAATTACAATACAAAACTGCACTGTGGGATGTAATCAAAGGCACAAGCACACGATCTCTAGATTTCCTTAATGAAAGATTAATGGTCTGACTTGTTCATCATGTTCAAATACTCCAAACTTAGAACAATCAGAAATTTCATAGGTAGAGACCAGAGACCCAGTATTTTTTATGTAAAGGTTTTAAGCTGAACAGTACTTGAAATCGATTTATGTGGAAAGCTTTCAGATGAACAATACCTCAAATAAATGAGATTTAAATCAAACAAGGCTTCCAAAATACTAGAAGGAATGAAATAAAATTATTGCACAATGAGAAAAATTACAAGTAACCCAACTTTTTAGTTAGGTACAGCACACAAAAAGTCATCGCACTGCTCCAAATGCTTTACTTAATTGATTTACTTAATCCTCATGTCCTACTGTATGGATGAGAAGAAACATACAGAGGTTGAGCAATGTGGCTAATGTCAACAGCTAGAGAGTTGCAGAGTAGGATTTATGCCTCCATAACCCAGTTCTATAGCACATGTTTCTGCCCATGAGTAATAACTGTTCTGACACGAAATACCATCTTTGAGTACAAAAAAAAAAAAAAAAAAGGACCAAGTGAGTAAATCTCTAATTAGTATTTCCTGAAAGCAATCATTCTAACCTTCATGCTTTTAGAGAACCATGTATATGTCACTATTTTAAGTTTATGATCAGTCTTTGTATTCTTTGTTTATAAAATTGTTTGATCCCCCACTAAACTTAGATTCCTTCTGGTTTGTTTCAATAAATATTTCCTAAGAGAATAAATGTCAGTATATTTTGCTGTAGAAGCTACTGTCCTATTTAGTGACTTTCTATTTGCTAACTTTTAAAGAATTATATGACCGTGAAGTGAAAGTAAGTCACTTGCCTGAGATTTAGCACCTGGAAGGCCATATTTATTTAATTACTGGTTGCCAGTCAGTGCCCATGATCTCATAATGGCTACTATTTTTGAATACTTACTATGAGCAAAGCACTGTTTTAAGTGCCCGAGATCACACAGTTAATAACATCTTTAACAGAGAGAAGATAGTTGATGAGAAAAAGACTTTGTAAAGATGTCTGATACTCGAAGAGATGTATTAAGTGACTAAGTCACAGAGAGTGACCTGTGCACTCCGCTGCATTAGAATTGTTCAGTCCCTCCCTTGTGTAAGTCTAAGTCATGCCATCGAAAGCTAATTTGCCAATTAATTCTTGTTATTGTATCCTTATTACGTGTCTTTCTCAGCCAACTAACCCTAGTTAGTGGAAATAAGCCAGATTATGCTTTATACCATGGACAACCTGTAATATCACACCCATTAAACTTCATTACACTTAGTGTTTTAGTTATCTACTAAACTGTCCTGGCATTTGCCCAATCCGCATTTAAATAATTACTTATATAGTCGCAGGTTTACGTCTTTCTCCATCAAGGTGCAATACTTTCAGGGCAAGAATTATCTTACTGTTGCATCTCTAACACCAAGCATTATGCCTCACACACACAATAATTTTATTATTATCTTTTTCACTTTTAGCAAGGTTCCATTTGTTAAACAACAACAAAAAAAGTTAAGGCGTTTAAAATTAATGCACACCTGAAATTATTTTCTGAGGGAACTAGTAGGTAACCCATGGCAGTAAGAAGAGTTTTAAGAACAATTGCTTGTGTATACCTCTTAAATGAACATTTTACCATTAAAACTGACATTATTATACACCAGAGCAGTGATTCCCAAAGGACAGCACCACCTTTTGGCTGACAGAATGGAAACATGTATCTCAGGGACTTTTCAAAATGCAGCACTATCCACCACTCTCCCCTCCCCCACCCCTTCCAGAACATTCGAATATACGTATCTTTTTGAAGCACCCCACAGATTTTAATTTCTAATCAAGTAAGTATCAATCTTTAATATCCCACATAAACAAAAAGCTTTTGGGGTTCCCCCTTTTTTTTCAGAGTAAAGGCGTCTTGTTACCAAACATTTACAAAACTACTGTGGTTTACACTCAACCATGATGATTGGTCAGTTTCTTCCTCTGACCTCATAATACACCATTGTGATGGAATTGCCAAAAACTCCTATATAAGGGCCCCGGCGGGGACAGGGCCTCACGGCCCTAGCGCTGATTTGTGGTGACTGTTGGTTGGATTTCTTGGCGAGCTGCTTTTCTCCTCCTCCAGACCCTTGTTGCCCCTGTATCTGCCACCCCTTCCCTGCTCTGCCACCCGCTCCCTTCCTTGCTCTGCCACCCGCTCCCTTTCCTGCTCTGCCACCTGCTTCCTTCCCTCCTCTGCCACCCGCTCCCTCCTCTGCACCCCTTCCCTCCTCTGTACTCCTCCCCTCCCCTCCCACCCCTTCCCTCCTCTGCACCCCTCCCCTCCCCTCCCACCCTTCCCACCCCTTCCTTGCTCTCCTGCCCACCTCCCGCCTTACCCTCCCCTTAAATATAGTGAGTCACCATGACGGATGACTCCGCGGCCACCCCTGCCGACCAGAAGCGCCCCCAGATTGGGAATTACACGCTCCTGCACACCATCGGCCAGGGCACCTTCGGCAAAGTGAGGCTGGG